>VDFB02208832.1:0-18072 GCA_007258455.2 Sequoia sempervirens | reverse complement strand
TTGTGAAAGAGGCTAACTCTAATGAAAAGACACCTTTGATTTGTATATATACCAAGCAATGATCATTCATTTGATTATTCGATTTTTCAAGAAACAATTCGCACTTCAAGAGGGAGTTCACACTTTTGCAGCAGATCATAATATTGCTTCAAGCAGATCAATATCAAGGAGAAATCATATGTGTTTGTATATTCACATCTAGGAGAGTTGCTATCATCCATTACATCAAATCAGCCTTGTGTTTGGCCAAGTTGTAAAGCAAATTTCTGCTCTTTTCATTCAATATATAAGGGATATATTTTGGCTGGTTTTTCTCCCTCAAGAAGGAGGGTTTTCCTAGGGTATCTTGTTGTGTTCATTGTTGACTATGTTGCATTTTTGATTGCTTACATTTTTAATCCTAAAACTAGCATGGTATCAGAGCAGGTCTAAGAAAAGATCTAATCAGATTTGTTTAAGCAGTCAAGTCAACTTTTCATCTAGGGCAGATCTTGAAGGCAAAGTATTGATGATCTAAGGTTGCAATTTATTCAAACCTAAGGGCAGATCTTTGAAGGTGAATTTGTGCGGAAAAAGAAAATGGTGAACGGTGTCAAGGTAGAAGATAGGCTTGATGGAGCCTCAAACTTCAACTCTTGGAAACCCAGGGTACTCATTGCATTAGAGGAGAATGATCATCTTGATTTCGTGGAAAGTGATATGCTCGAGCCTTTCGATGATACTGAGAAAATATAGTGGAAGAAAAATAGCACGAAGGCTAGAAAGATCATGATAGACTCTATGATTAATCACCTAGTACTGATCATCTCCAAGTTGAAGACAACTAAAGAAATGTTTGATACTCTAAAAGGATTGTATGAGATCAACAACACTAGCAGAGCCCTTGCTTTGAGACAACAACTTCACCATGTAAAAATGGCTAAAGATGATTCAGTCATCTCATTCTTTATGAAGATTGCTGATTTGAAAGATCAGTTGAGCACTATTGGGGATATAATTGCACAGAGATCTTGTTATGTTGGCACTAAATGGTCTTCCTCAATCTTGGGAACCCTCCAAGTTGGCAGCAAGAGGAATTGGGCAAAACTATCATGATGTAGAAAATCAAGTTCTTACTACACATACTTCTAGAGAAAGAGGCAAAGGAAGAAAGAGGAATAAAGACAGAGAACCAAATTTTGCCCAGAACCGAAGAAGAAGGATCTCTCTCACATTCAATGTTACAGGTGTGACAAGTATGGTCACTTTGCTCGAGATTGCAAATTAAGGTCTACTCAACATGTTTCTATTGCGGAAATTGACATAGGAACATCTTAGAAGGAGCCAAGTTTTAAAGTCAATTTAGAAGGTTTCTTATTCTAAAGTCAATCAGTTTCTTTGAAGAGGAGGAAATAACATTCAAAGGGAGTCTAACAAACCAATAGAGGCAACCTTGGACAAGGAGGTTAGGAGGTTGATGCAAGTACTTGGAGTTTCAGAGGGAGTCACTTCATCATAAAGATTTGTGTAATGTATATTTCTTTGAAATGGAGAAATATGAGGTGAAAGCCCTTGTAGTGTATATTTCTTTGAGATGGAGAAATATGAGGTGAAAGCCCTTGTAGTGTATATTTCTTTGAGACGGAGAAATATGAGGTGAAAGCCCTTGTAGTGTATATTTCTTTGAGATGGAGAAATATGAGGTGAAAGCCCTTGTAGTGTATATTTCTTTGAGACGGAGAAATATGAGGTGTGAGCCCTTGTTCATCTCTAAGACTGAGATGAGTCGTCATGTTGAGAGACTCCATGATGAACCCTTTGTACTTGTGTTTTTCTACACATGGGAGTAGCCATGGTGGACGTCATGTTGAGAGACTCCATGATGACATAACTTTGAGAGACTCCGTGATGGGCACTTGTGCACATGTTTCTTTCCACACATGGTAGTAGCCATGGTGGACGTCATGTTGAGTGACTCCATGACGATATCACATTGAGAGACTATGTGATGGACTCTTTTCCACAAATGGGTGTAGCCATTGTGGGTGTCATGTTAAGAGACTCCATAACATGGATATCTAGAAAGATACCTCTTTAGCTAAGAGGGAGTGTTGATGTTATAGCAGCGAGAGATATCTTTCTCTCAAATTTAAATGATGAATAAATAAAAGCAAGTCGGACTTGCTATAAATATTGATTTATTTTTTATGGGCCGACTCAAACAAAAAGTCGCCTTGTTTTGTGAAAGAGGTTGACTCTAATGAAAAGACACCTTTGATTTGTATATATACCAAGCAATGATCATTCATTTGATTATTCGATTTTTCAAGAAACAATTCGCACTTCAAGAAGGTGTTCGTACTTTTGCAGCAAATCATAATATTGCTTCAAGCAAATCAATATCAAGGAGAAATGATATGTGTTTGTATATTTGCATTTAGGAGAGGTGCTATCATCCATTACATCAAATCGGCCTTGTGTTTGGCCAAGTTGTAAAACAGGTTTCTGCTCTTTTCATTAAATATATAAGGGATATATTTTGGCTGGGTTTTTCTCCCTCGAGAAAGAGGGTTTTCCCAGGGTATCTTGTTGTGTTCATTGTTCACTGTGTTGCATTTTTTATTGCTTACATTTCTGATCCTAAAACTAACAGTTTCCATGTAAAATCTTGGTGTCAACTTGTTCTTATTGTTATATTCTTGCATAGTTGTTATTATGATTGATAAAGTTTTAAATTGGTAAAAGTTGTGTTATACTAATTCACCCCTACCCCCCCTCTTAGTATAATTGTGTGCTCATCAGATTATACATACCAAATATATGCAAAATAGTCTTCAAATATCAAACCCTAGATGGGAAAAATGCCCCCTTGGTAAGTGCTTATATGCAAAATCGCCCTCCAAAGGTGAGCACTCAGGTCCGCTCCAAAGTGGCACTCCAAATTAGGGAAAAACCCTAATGCAATCTGTTGACAAAATGCCACAATAATTCTACTCCAAATTTGATTATGCAATGATGCTCCAAACTTCCAATTGTCTCCAATGAAGTGCAATTAGAACTCCGTCATGAGTTCTCCACAAGGTGAGCTAGGGTTTCATCCAACTCACCACATTCACAAGGGTTTTCGTCCACGGAATGAAGCCCAACCAAGGTTGCAATGAAAGAGAAGAATCTCCAAAATGAAATTCACTATGAAAGGATACCCCAAATGACTTGCACTTTACTTTCTTTAATAGCCCTCCAAAAAAAAACTTAACAAGGCTGACCTCCTTTATTTATTTATTTATATTTTTATTTTCCCTTTTTTCTCTTCCAAACTTGGCCAACCCTAATAAAGTATTTTTATTTTATTTTATTTATTTAATTTTATTATTTATATTTTAATATTATATAATATATATACTAGTGTTTAAAAACACTATTAAAATAGGGTGGATTTAGGTTAGGAAAAAGGGGACATTACATTGTGTGAGCATTGCATATACGGAAATAAAAAATGAGTACAAGATTCTCCACCAAAGAACATGAGAAGAAGTTACGCCCGTTGGAGCTAGTGCATTTGAATGTCTTTGGTCCCATGGAGGTAACTTCAATTATTTTGTCACTTTTCTAGATGATTGCACTAGGAAGGTTTGAATCTATATGTTGAAAAGGAAGTCTAAAGTATTTGGCATGTTTAAGAATTTCAAAGCATTTGTTGAAAACCAAACCGAAAATAAAATTAAGTGTCTAAAAACTAATGGGGGTGAATATTGTTTGATAGAGTTTGACCAGTTTTGTGGAAAGAATGGAATTCAAAGGATTAAAATTGTTCTATTTATGCCACAAGAAAATAGTGTAGCTAAGAGGATGAATAGGACCATTATGGAAAGAGCATGGAGCATGCTCTAAAATGCTAGTTTAGGGAAACAATTTTGTGTTGAGGTTGTAAATACAATAGTGTATTTAATTAACCAAGGTCCATTCTTGATTGGATTTTGAAATTCTTAAGGAGAAGTGGCTGTGAAAAAGGATTTCACACAATCATCTACAAGTGTTTGGGGGTGAAGCTTTCGTTCACATTCCACAAGAAAAAAGAACAAAGCTTGATGTGAAGTCAAAACGGTGTATCTTTGTTGGATATGGAGATCAAAAGTATGGCTACAGGTTGTGGGATCCAATTACCAAGCAAGTCACACTAAGTAGAGACATGATCTTCAATGAAAAGGTAATGGAAAATTTACAAGAACAAAACATATCAGCCAAGGAGTATGTTCCATTAGATGACGTCACCAATAGGAGTGATGTGTTCAAACAAAAGGAGATTGTAAATCAGCCATAGGTTCAACCACAAGTTCAGCCCCCAAATTTCCATTAAAATGAAAAGCAAGATCATTCCATTTGTACTCATGAAGTGGGTACACAACAAGAATTGATTCCTCAAGTTCAGAGATCCACTAGGAAGTGTAGGCCTCCAGCAAAATATAATGATTTCATTCAAAATTTGCTGTTGTCCAATGAAGCTGAACCTACTATGTTTGAAGAAGCATGTGAAGATAAAGAAGGCAAATAGTGTATGGAGGCTATAAAAGATGAGATGGGATCTTTGATGGAAAATCACACATAGGATTTAGTGTCTCTTCCACCTAATAGAAGAGCATTGAAAAATATATGGGTATATAAAAATATATGGTTATATAGGTTAAAGGAAGAAGAAGGTGGGAAGAAAAGATACAAGGCCAGATCGATTGTCAAAGGTTATGGTCAGCGAAAGGATGTTGATTTCAATGAATTTTTTTACTATTGTGAAAATGACTTCTATTAGAGCAGTGTTGGGTTTGGCAGTTGTGTATGACCTTCAATTGGAGCAGCTTGATGTTAAGACAACCTTTCTACATGGTAATTTGGAAGAAGAATTGTACATGAAGCAACTTGAAGGCTTTGAAAAAGAAGGTAATGAGGATTTGGTTTGTCGGTTGAATCGAGATTTGTATGGATTGAAACAAGCTTCACGACAATGGTACTTCAAATTCAATTCTTTTATGGTTGAACAAAATTTCACTGGGTGTGAAAATGATCCTTGTATCTATTATAAAGTTTTGGAAAATGGTGAGTTTGTGTTGCTCTTACTATAAGCTGATGATATGCTAGTGATAGGAACTAGAATGGCTATTGTTATCAAGTTGAAACAGCAACTGGCTAACAAGTTTTCAATGAAAGATTTAGGGGCTGCCATGAAAATCCTTGGAATGACAATCATCAGAGATAGGCAGAAAAGAGAATAGAAATGGTCGCAAGGAAAGTATATTGAGAAGGTTTTGGATAGGTTTAATACGAAGAATGCAAAGGCAGTCAACACACTTGTAGCTGATCACTTCTAGCTATCCTCTGACATGCATCCTAAGGCACAAGAAAAAAAAAACATGGAAATAGTGCCTTACTTCTCTACTATTGGAAACCTTATGTACGCAATGGTCTGCACAAGACCAAACATTACTCATGCACTGGGGGTGGTCAACAGGTATATGAGTAATCCAGGTAAGATTCATTGGCAAGCTGTAAAATGGATTCTAAGATACCTAAAGGGCACATCACATCATGTCTTGAGGTCTAGAGAAAATGATGCACAACTGCAAGGATATGTTGACTCTGACACGGTTGGTGACTTGGATAAAAGGTGATCTACCACCGGGTATGTATTTACTTTTACAGGGGCAATGATTTGTTGGGTTTCTAAATTACATAAAGTGATAGCTTTATCCACTACCAAAGCTTAATACATTGCAATCACTAAAAGAGCTAAGGAGATGTTGTGGTTGCAGTGATTATTGGGTGAATTGGGTAGCAAACAAAAAGATTTCACTCTACACAGTGATAGCAATGATGCAATTCACTTGGCCAAAATCTCAGCTTTTCATTCACAAACAAAGCGCATAGAGCTTCGATATCATTTTATTTGGAGTGTACTCGCGTAGGGTAAGCTGAAGTTGCAAAAGATTCACACTAGCCTCCATCCTGCAGATGCATTTACAAAGATTGTTTCAAAAGAGAAGCTGGAATTTTACAGAGCTAAATTCCAGCTTCTCTTGGCCTGATCAAGATGTGACAATAGGCCTGCAAAAGTGGGGGATATCTCTAAGAGTGGCTACTTGCAGCAGTGGTTTGGATTTCAAGAGGGAAATTGTTGGTTGCAAAGTCCAACCATCACATAAGACAAAAACTCTTCATTTCCCTGCTCTTTGTCTCTTTGTCTGCTTTGGAGACTTTGTCTACATATTTGGGAAATAGATCATTTGTAAGATGTACAAAAACTTAATGTATTCAGAACAATAAGAGATAAATACTCTGCTTTTCCCGTGGATGTAACCATTAATTGGTGAACCACATAATTCTTGGTGTCATCGTATATTTGCTATCTATTTTTCTTATTGTCTCTGTTTTCTAATTGTTGTTTTGGTGTTTACTTAAATCTGCTCCATTTACTTAACAGTTATTTGCCTACACGTGCAAAAGTTGATTGATTGTAGTTTGTTTAAGCAAGTTGAACCCTGATTGAGAGACCACGGTCCAGTTTTCATCTAACTGATGTAACCACTAAAGCTGTCCATGACTGGGCAGATGCGTAACGGTTGACAGCTGGCTCCCTCTGTCAATCCGTTACTTTCTTTTTTCGGCTGTGCGACTGCCAGTCTAAGTAGTTGATATTTTTGGCTTGTCTTCTCCTTTATTGAGGAGTTTTTGCTTTTTAAATTTTTAGAAAAAGGTATGGCAGCGACGGGAGGACTATTTTTTCCCTTATAGCTGTGAATGTTACTGAATTTTAAGTTTCCAATTTCTATTCTCCTGAGTCCATCGTACTTCTTTGTGTGTGTTCTGTAGCCTTTTGCTAATGGACTTTGCTTCATATTTTGGTTGTGGAATAAAACGTCGGGTTGTATGTTAAGACGTTTAGCTGTAGGGTTTATGAAGTTAGGCTGAGGAGCTGACCAGGATCATTTGGAGACCCAGGTGCAGGTCCAGAGGTCGATTTCTGCATCACTAACAATAAAGACAATTTCCACAAATGATGCATCTCGAACCTTGAACAGAAAAATAACAATGTTGGCTGCCATATAAATCAGTCCATAGAGGAAGCAAAAGAGCTAATCATTCAAACAACCACCAGAGCTACTATAAATTTAAAGAAAATGAGTCTATGAGAACCTCAAGCTTTTTAAAGTAGTAGCATAAGCTATAAATAAAGCTAATTTTGAAAGCATAACCTTGAAAATTTAATTTGCTAACCTGCTGCTGTGCCTATGAAAGCACTGCAATTAGAATCCATCATACTAAGCTCCAGCTTTGTCCCACTTAGCAGACTGTGATTGTTGTTCACATCCTTCACTGCCAATTCAATGGCTGCCTTAGCCACTCTTCCAATTGTAGAATCAAATGCGAAAAGGGCACCAATATTTACGACAAGAGGCCTCGCATTTCCAAACAGGCTTCGATTTTTTCCAGCAGTTGAGCCATTACATGGTATCAAGACGAAGTGTACTAATAGGAGAACAACTACATAACACTGGCAATTCGGCAAATGCCGCATCTTGAATTACCCTGTTCAGGGCGCCATCTTTTTTGGGAGCTCTTCTGCAACCATTCTAAAAAACAGAACAACAAAAAGCATATAAATGAACGGAAACTTCTATTCCGGTGACTTTCAATCATGGACGAAGCCAATCTAGAATTGAAAGGGAATTTAATCTCCATGAATGTTCAGGCTTAGGTGTTTTGACAAGAACAACTACAAATACTTGCAATAAACATTAGAAAAAAGGCCCCGTGGCTTGGAAACTGGCTTTGGACCCAACAAATTCAATCAAAAAACACATCTTCCGCAATATAATGGCATTAAAGACCAGTTTCTTAATCAAAGACGCCAAAGATTTTGAAGACGAGACAGACATCTTGTATTAAGAGAAAGAAAAAGCGATTACCTGAAACCGTAGAGATATCTTCCAGATTTGAAATCGTATAGGGAAACAGAGAGAGGTATTTAGCTCGGTAAATAGATAAAGATTGACATCGAACTTCAAAAACTATCAATCAGAATGTTCCTGCCTATCAGAAATTGAAAATGACTAAGGATGCTCCGCCTTCCATTAATAACTCAAAACCTGCAGATATTGAATGAGGTTCTCAAAATACAACGGGACTAATAGTAAAGCGCACAATTAAAATAAGTTAAAATTTAAATTTGGATCGAAAAAGCCAGTGCTTAACAGCTCAGAAAGCAGATGATAGGCATTTTGCTTACAGCTAACTGGATTATTCTGAAAACAATGCCTCCATCTTCAGATTCAAAGCAAAAAAGAATGTCTTACAGCCCTGAAGAATGTCTTACAAAACAGTCTGGTCACTAAAACAGCTGGAAAAGTGCCATCACAATTAAAACTTTACGAACCCTTCTTTGACGTCGCGGTTTCGAATCTCACACGGCTCAAAATTCGGGCGCACGGCATCCTTTCTACACGTTCGACAAGTTTCTTCAATAATAATCCATCAAGCCAAACTGAGTAATTCTCCAAAGATGCCAAATTAAAGCCACGTTTAAATATGAGCAATATCCTCAAAGGGAAAGAAATTATTCAGTAAGATCCTGTGCACAATTCGTCCACTTGTCACAATTCAAAATGCCTTTCAGTAGCATATATTATAATTTTCCAGGCAAATTGAACTGGTGTGTTTCGGTTTTCTGTTCATTATGTTCGTTGGACGGTCAGCCAGCGCTGGGCATTTGTGTCTGGCCGTCCGATTAAATTACCGAGTGAGCCTTTTCTCTTTGTCCAGTAAGCGAAAAAAGCAGAGCTAGGTTAGTATACGTATGATAAAACAGATATTTTGCAGTGCATCCGTGGAGATAATAGTTTTTGGCCGGCTCCGTGGCATACACCATAAATTCTAGAGATTTTTCATTGGAGAAGAGATGATTAAATTAAAAGAACAGAAAATTACAAATGGCACCAAAGTACCTCACAGACAATTCCGATTAAAAAGGAGGAGCTGTCCTAAAGGCTTACTTAAAACGTGTTCGTCCGGGCGGGGTAAGTCGTTAAGACACGACTATTGATGGTGTTGTGTGCTTTGTTAGTGGGGAAAAAGTCTATACAGGGGTCCATATTAAATGGAAAGTAAAAATGTTGATAGTTCAATTGACATGTATCTAGTTCGAACCTAACAAATGATTCCTCAGAATGGAGATAGTCATCATTCAATAAAGACTTTGACTGTTCATTATGTCTTGTCTTTTCTTTTAATTGGGACCATGAGAAAAAAAGTCCATATAGGAGCGAATATTAAGTGGAAAGCAAAAATGACGATAAATCAATTAAGGTTTGGTTCACATCATCTTAGATGTGAAACTTACAAATGGTTTGTTTGGGACAGTGGTCATTCAATAAAGACTTTGACTATAGATGGTGTCTTGTGCTTTCTTTTATTAATATATTTTTATTTTTTTAAAAATTGAATGTTTTTAGGATAAAAATCTTCTACACTATTTAAAAACTATTGGGTGTCCAGGGAAAAAACAACAATCTAGTGGTCTTCATCCTCATTGAAGTGAATCTATGATTTTTTGGGGGTTATGTGTTTTATTTTCTTTGTCAATTTGACTTTAGAGTGTAATTCGTTTGTTTGATTTTAGAGTGTAATTTTATGAGTCATATGTTAATTTTGTATTTTTTGAATGTTTTGGATTTGATTGAGTAAAACTTTTTTCTATCAACATTTGGGATCACAATCTGTGAACTTTTTCTCATTAACGTTTTGGATCACACTTCATGATCCATCATCAAGAAGTAAGGAGCTAGACAATAATTTTTTTATGTCAATGTTTTAGATCACACTCCATGACACATCATCAAGGAGTAAGGAACTAGAAAAGGGTGTCTTTCTATCAACATTTATTTGGCTCCTTACTCTCTAATGATGGATCATAGAGTGTGATTTGTAATGTTGATGGGGGAATGTTCATGCAGCCAAATTTGGAAGCATTAAAAAACAACATTATGGAATGTGGAAAGTTGATGTTTTTAATGTGTATTTTATTTTTTTGTCTCATTAATTTAACTTTGGAGTGTAATAGCTTCATTTGATATTAGAACATTATTGCACATTGTCTATTTATGTTTAGGAATTATGAATGAATATTTTTAACAAACTATTTATATGTATATATCAAAGTGTCAATTTTTGGATTGTAGCTATGTTAATTTTTTACATAGTTACAATCCAGAAATTGACACTTTGATTATCATGAACTGTGGAAACTTGATGCTTTTAATCATTTCATCATTCAAATTTGGTTATTATTCATTCATCTTTTTTTAGGAAAATGAATTTTCCTTTGGGTTAATGTAGGTTAATCTAATAAGATACATATACATAAGCATAAAGTAATCTAGATTTAATAATGGTGGTTGGAGATTAATAATTTGAAAGTTTACAATAATTATTTTATAAAAATAAATGCAAGAGGGGGTACTTACTTTTTATGATTGAAGAAATGTGAATGATGGATGTTTTGAAATTAGAGGAGAATCTACTTAGAAAAGGGCACTCTCTATTAATGAATGCCTCAAAAATTATGTTGGATTTATGCTTTGTCTAGGAGCAAATAAGCATGCTTGGGTTAAGTTCATAGTTGTAGAATCCTCAAATTTTGAACTCAACCCTATGTAATTTAAAAAATTTCTTTGTTGTACATTTGAATGATCTTTGTTTACTATATATTAGTGTTGTTGATCTAAGGGTTGATAACATTGAGAAATACGTTGGGAAGGTTATTGTTTCATTACAACAAGACAAGTTCTCCTAGGTCAACCCTTGGAAATTTTTACAAAGATAGCAAGCAAGGGGCCTAGATTGAGTTTATGTAAATCTGTTAATTATTTTTAAGTAACAAATCAAAATATAATGCTATTAGTTTATCATTTAATGTTCTAGAATGAAAGAGGATGCTTTAGAGATGGGAGATGTGAGATGAATGCAATTAAATGTCTTTAAATACCAGCACATCACACCAAATCACCTAAATGTATGTGTTTAGTCAACTCTAGGAGGGAAAGGTAAAGGAGGCCAATTGACCATATTTGAATCTTGAAATTCAAAAAGGAAGGGGACAAGGCCACTATTGTAAGGTCACCCTCACAATTGCAAGAATGTTAATGATGAGAAAATAGTCAAATTTTGGGTGGTTGATGCCTTGTGGAAGTAGGTGAATGAATAGGTGTAATAAATATGAGACAAATGTGAATGAATAGAAGTATGTGCATGCAAGGATAAGGTAGGGCTATAGGAATGAGAATACATGTGTATAGAAATTTTAAAAAAAAATGCAAGAGGAATAAGCTTAACTTCATGCATGATTGCACCATTTGTCACTATGTACATATATCAAGACATTTCCTCAAGATGGGCATGCAATACTAAATGATAAATGACATAAGTATGCTAATTTTACCATTACATTTTACCCCAAATTGAGGTACATGTAGATCGTAACTAATCATGCATCTCAAATTATACAACACTCATAGACATAAATATAAAGTAAATATTTAGACATCAAAGGATATGTTAGAGGGATCCATATTAAATAATGGTCCTTGCAAGGAAGTGATTATGCAATGTGTCCTTTAGAATGTACTCTCCTTTAGACCCTACAAAACAAAGAAATATTACTACATGAGTAGATTCTATCTCACAAGTAAAAATCAAGTACAAAATAGGAGCTTGTTGACTATCTAAGAAATGTGAATAATAAGAGATGAGTAAAACTAGATAGTTCCACATGTGAGTGGAAGGGTGGGCGACCCTACAAGTTGGTAGAAGGCAATGGGAAATTTGATGGCTAGCATCCACATAAGATGGACGTGCGTTAAGGTGGATGATATCAAGAGGAGGTAGTGTTTAGTAGAAGATAAAAGTACAGGTTTTAATGAAAACATTTATAAGCCCGTCCCTTAACGATAGTCTTGCTATCAAAGCCAAGGATGCATGATGAAATCCCTGACGGCGGGACAATTCGTCAAGCTAAGAAATTATGTTTGGATCGTGTGGCAGTGTCATCGTTTGAGGATTGTGGCCATTATTAATTTGAGTTGGAGTCGGATACATAGCATTTCAAAGCTATTTTGGGTTTGTTGCTTGTTCATGGTGTCGGTTTGGTTAGCTTTCTTTGCTTGGTATTTGGAATCGAAGGTGGTAGCTAATGGCTAAGTAGTCGAAGTTTGTTATTGTAGTTTCGACAGAGGGATTGGTTTGGTTTGGAACAGACACTCTAGTTTCTTTATTTGCTACAGAATGTCAAGCTGCTTTCAAGGAGGTGACAGTCCAAAGGCTTAAAAGGATCCTGGTTAATAATGATCCACTCATAGTGTCAGTGGTAAAAATGTTGTTGGGTAGAGGGCATTTGGAGAGGAATGAGTATGGGAATGATAATGCACACATTTCTTCACATTTCCTAGCCTCTTTGTTGGATAGTCAAGTTTCTAAGGAGATGGCGAAGGAGTTGCTTGTTCGGTTGTTTAGGGAGGACCTGGTAGGAGGTTTGGATGTGGTGCTTTAGTCAGCGATAATCCAAACTAGGTTTTTGTGGCCTTCAAACTTGGAGCTCCTAGAAAAAAGGATGAAGTGGTCAAGTTCTACCCCTTCCTTTTGGATTTTAGTGGGTTGGCCCTTATGCACCATAGGATGATTGTGGTAGTGGTTGTGGAGTACCTAAAGAAGGTGTTGGGTTTTATAACGGTAGGTGGTATAGATCGGGTTAAATATTTTGAATCCTTTGCACAATTGAATGGTTTTTTATAATTAGTGGTCCGTGGTTTTAAATTTTTGGCTGTTAAGTATGTAGGTCAATGGTGGTAGTTTATAGTTGGGGCTTTTCTATGGTCTGGATATGGCACTAATTTTAGAATATGTCTTTGCTAGCTATGTTGGTTGTTTGAAGTTTGTTATGTTTTAAGCTATGTGAATGTAGTAGATTGTCTATGCTCTATGCTCTATAATGGTCAAATGAAGTTGGTTTTCTTTTGTCGGGTTTGGTTTGAAGTGAAAATCCTGCCAAGCAGACACATGTATATTTTCTATAATATTTAATAAAAATACTACCTTACGTATCAAAAAAAAATTGGATAGTTCCACATATTAAAAAAATGAGAATGATGTGCTTTGGCATGGTAGCCATGGGATGATCGAGTGCATGAATTATAAATCATGTCATATAATAATGATCTATATCATGATGGTGATGATTTTCTATAGCACCTATCATTACTTGAAAACTCAACATAAGAATGTCAATGACTATATGTTCCCCACCTTCAATTGCTTGTATCTAAAGGATCTGCAAGGAATTGATGTGGATGAAAAATCATATATATAAGTAATTAATCTATAAGTAAGCATGTAAGCATATGATCATGTAATCTGCAAAAATGAATAAGTTGTACAATAAACATATGTAATATACAAAATGATAAAGCATGGTAAGCACATATGGGTTACAAATAAAATCTAGAAGATAACATTATCCCCAACCTAGGAAATATAAAATGGTGATGGACCGCCAACAATTGAAAAAACCCATGTAAGTACAATGGTACAAAGTCTTAGATACACTTAGTCACAACTATATTACTTTATCATAAAATAGAATAATGATAGTAACAACATTTTAAGCTTAGTCTTATATAGTTCTTAGGCTAATCACACACTCTAACATAGCTCTTATTTGTAGACACACATAGGCTAAGCACATGCACATTCCATTTTATTTTGAGAGTTTGTGGAGGTCAAAATTCCAAATAGAGGCTTGAACACTTTGGAAGGCTCATGTGCAGTCACCCCTTTTCCCTTGTATTAGGTGTAGGTTGTGTGTTGGTGGTGTAGGAGCACCCATAGAGTTACCATGAGTTGTTTAGAAGGTCTGTCTAGGACAGTCTTGTCTAGAGAAAATAAGCAATCAAATTTAGTTCATTTGGATGTAAGCCTTAATGGAATTTTTGGTTGGGTTTTGATCAGATGAAGGTCATGTTGACCATAGAATAGGTATCATTAGGTTCTAGCTCAAAATGAGGTTTGGAGTTTAGAAATTCTTGCAAATATTTGAAAATGTTGCTCAATTGGAGCTACAAGCAGCCAAGAAGAGCCCAAGGGAGAGGATAACTGAATTGAAGACCCTATTTATGGGATGCCTCGGCATTGGAGTGGGGTTGGAAGCATTTGTTATGTTTTGAAGTTTTGTGAATTCAAGGAAAGCAGTTGTGTTTGAGAGTGAATTTTCTATTTTTTGCTTGTAGTGAGGTTTTGATGAATTGATCATGGCACTATAATTTGTGTAGGGTGTAGTGTAGTTGTTCTTCAAGCTTTGTGTGACACTAGATAGTTTCTTTATTCATTTTCAAGCATTGTTTTTAAATAGTTTTGATTTCATACTGTGTTGGTCTAAACTAGGCAGTTTTGTGAGAATGGAGTGTTAGTTCACTTTCCCACCGTAAAAATTGTACAGCCCTTTGGGAATAGTGACTAGACTCCATGGATGTAAATATAGTAGGGTTTAGGGTTTTTGAAATCACAGGCTTTGATGTGGAATTCTTACCCTACGTGAGCCAGGAAGAGTCCGGCTAGGAAAGACTATAGTGCAGAGCACATAACTTGCAGGGGTGTCAAAGTTTTGAAAAATTATCTTTTGGAGAAGGTAGATAAGTTCCTTGCCAAGGCTTAGCATGGAGGAGGAAGCTCCATCAATCCATCTGGTGTGAGGAATACTTAATAGTTTGAGAGCAGCTAGGAAAGGGCTTAAAAGACCTATTTTTGGCTCATTTTCAAGTTAGGGCGTTGTACGGACAACTAAGACCCAAGACCCCAAAAATCCTTGAGAGGTGGGCATATGAACCAGGAATCCCAAGAAAATATTTGTTCTTTGGAAATTTTTGAGAACTAACTTGTTTTCTTGGAGAAGGAGGCCTAATTGGGGCTCCTAGGGCTAGTAGCCATTTTAGGCCTAAATGAGGGTTTGGTGGAAGCGACTAAGAAATGGAGTCAGGTGGACCCTCAAGAACCAATATAGGATGGATTGAAGACATTAGAAACACCTTCACACCCCTGCAAAGCTAAATTCAAGATTTAGGTGTATTGTAGCCTTTAGGTTGGATTAAGGGCTAAGGTTAGAGTTGCAAGATTGCACCAAGACTTGTCTTGGTATGAGGATCTAAGTTGATAGTTGGGTTGGCAAGGAGAAACTAGGGGACCCTAAGAAGGAAGAGGTCCTATAGGTTTCAAGTGGTGGAGTGCAACACCCTAGAAGTCTTCCAAGCAAGACCCAGAGCATGAAACAGTAATTGTTTCATCCAACCTCCCATCCAGTTATTGTCCAGAGCAACAAAAGATTTGGGATAGAATATATATGTGATTGAGTCTAGTGGTTCTCACCTGACACTTGGTGACAAATCACGAGAATTGGCCAAGAAGGTCAAAGAACAGGAGGAAGACAATAGGCTATTGAGGGAAAGAATAGCCCAACTTGAGCAAGTAATGAGTAATGTGCAGTTGGAAGGAAGGATACCAAAGAAAGAAGAGGTTGCAGAGGAAGAGAAGATCCACGGGCGACCTGTTTCTTGAAGAGCCTTTGCTTGCAGAAGGCATTGAAGGCTTTAGTGGAAAATCACTTGAAAAGGCATACCAGCATTTTGGTAGGAAAATGGAAATGAAATCTAGTCATGGATTGGATAGAGGGAATGGAAAACCATTTTGAATGTGATGGAATCCTTGAAGCCACGAGAGTAAAAGGTGGAAAAGTCAAGATTAAGAGGTTCTGCCTTGACATGGTGGAAGTTCATTCAGACAAAGAGAGAAAAGGAAGGAAAGAAGCCTATTTCTACTTGGAAGGGAATGGTTGCCAAAGTGAGAGAAGCATACATGCCAAATGATTATGAAATTCAGTTGCATAAGAAAAGGTAGAGCTTGAGACAAAGAGACCAAGATGTAAATTCCTATATAGAGGAGTTTCAAAAACTTTGCATGAGGTATAATGTATCTAAGGATGAAAGTCTTAAGGTGGCTAGATACCTTAATAGTTTAGAAATTGGAACATTCAAGAGGAGATGACTCTTCAGTCCCAAAAATAGTGCCTGATGCTATCAATTGGCTATAAATATTGGAAAGAGAGGAGTAAGAGGAAACAAGATCGGGGCTTCTAAAAGTAGAGGTAAAGTGAGATCAAAGAGGGACATAGAGGTGGATGCAAAGTGGGAATTTGAACAAAGGCGGGGAGGTCTACAAGCTCATAGAGGCATGGGTAGAACAACTTCTAGAGGGAGGCTATGGAAGAGGTAGAGGGACCTGAGGAGGTTCAAATAGAGGAAGAGGAGCAGGCAGAAGCAACTCATACTTTGCTAGTATGAAGTGTTACAACTGTGGTCAAGTAGGTCATCCAGCTTATAGGTGCCCGGAGAAAGCATCTTCATCAAATACAAAAAAGAGAGTAGCATATGCTCAAGAGGACACCATGAGTATCAAGTCACCAGAGGTTAGTCACATTGACTCAGAAATGGGGGAGAACTTGATGTTTAGCAGGGTTCTAATCAGAAAACTTGTCAAAGAGGAGCCAAAGCAAAGGAGAGCCTTATTCAGGGTAAGATGCAAAATACTTGGAAAGGTGTGCAAGGTTATAGTGGATTCAAGGTCTACTGACAACATCATCTCTGAGGAGGCAGTGAGGAAGTTAAAGTTGGAGAAAGTACCCCACACTAACCCTTACAAGGTGACATGGTTGAACAAATGGCAGAGTGTTCTTGTAAATGAGAAGACAACGGTGGAGTTCTCCATTGGAGGATACAAGGACAAGTTGATTTGTGATGTGTTGCCCATGGATGCATGCCATCTTCTATTGGGAAGACCATGGCAGTATGACAGAGGAGCCATCTATGATGGAAAGGAGAACACTATCTCATTCAAGAAGGATGGAAAGACATTCAAACTGCAGTCATTGTCAGATGAGGAAGAAGGACAGTCAAAGACCCCTAGTGTCTTGTTAAGTAGTGGCAAAGAGTTTATAAACACTCTACAACAAGGAGGGGGAGGATATGTGGTCATGGTGCAACCCAAGGAGGAAGATAAGACTAAGAAAACAGTCATACCAGGAGCAGTCCAAAAGTTGCTTGAGAAATTCAAGGACATAGTCAGTGATGGAACACCAGCAACCTTACCTCCAAAGAGAGCCATCAGTCATCAGATTGACTTCATACCAAGGGCTTCATTACCAACAAAGCAGCTTACAAGCTTACACCATATCAGAACCTAGAAGTAGCTAGACAAGTGCAGGAGTTGTTAGACCAAGGACTAATTAGGAAGAGCATCAGTCCGTGTGCATTACCAGTGGTCTTAGCAACCAAGAAAGGTGGTAAGTGGAGGATATGCACTGATTCTAGGGCTATAAATAAAATTACAATCAAATATAGGTTCCCTATTCCTAGGATTGAGGATTTGATGGACTGTCTTGGAGGAGCTCAGTATTTCACCAAGTTGGATCTCAAGAGTGGATACCATCATATCAGAATCAAAGATGAGATGAGTGGAAAACAACTAAGACAGAAGCCCGTGCTGGGTTATATGAGTGGGAGAGTTATGCCATTTGGCCTCTCAAATGCCCTAGCACATTCCTTGAGGCTCATGAATGGAAGTGCTTAGGACTTCTGAGGGTTATTTGTGGTGGTATATCTAGATGATATACTCATCTTTAGTAAGACAACAGAAGAACATCTAAAGCATGTGGAGTTGGTTCTTAAAAGGTTGTAGGAGGAGAGGTTAGCCATCAACCTAAAAAATGTGAGTTCTTTAAACAAGAGCTTGTGTATTTAGGGTTTGTAGTATCCCAAGGATCATTGAAGATTGACCCAAGCAAGGTGGAAGCTATCCTAAACTGGCCTACACCAACCACAGGGACATAGGTAAGGAGTTTTCATGGGTTAGCTTAGTTTTATAGAAAGTTTATAAGGAACTTTAGTGGCATATGTGCACTAGTACTTGATACAATCAAAGGTGACCTAAAAACTAAGTTCAAATGGACTCTTG
>VDFB02208831.1:0-11921 GCA_007258455.2 Sequoia sempervirens | reverse complement strand
TGGATGGAGTGCGAACGAAGGATGTGGAATTACATTGTCGGGTTTTATTTTTCTAAGGTGAAGAGTGTAAAAGGGGAACTTGCAAGGGAGGTGCAAACTCACGCCTATACAATTATATATAGAGGGGCACTTTTCTGTTAAGTTTTGAAGGTTTTTTGGTTGTAGGGGGAGATTTTTTATTGTCTATTTTTGTATATTTGTGTGGGATTGAAAAAAATGGACTTTAACTCCCATGTGGATATTAAAAAATTTGTGGCATTTGATATTTGATGTGGAAGCTAAATATGAAAGATATTCTTAAGAGATTAATAGGTGCTAGTTGTAAATGAAACAAAGCTAGTTGTGATTTGTTTATATTGTTCTATTGAATGTATTTGAGGATACTAATGCATATAAGCTATGGAAGTGGATCATAGGTGATATTTACCAAACTAAAATTCCAAAAATAAACTATGCCTCAAAAGACAGTTATATTCTTTGAAAATGAAAGATGGTTATTGGTTATAGATTATTTGAATGAATTTAATTTGATTTTGAGTTGACTTGTCTTAGTAGATGTTAAGTTAAAAGAAGAAGATAAATGCATCTTGCTACTTCACACTTTACTTGAATCATGGAAAAAATTAATAATTTCCATTAGTGTTGGCGGTGCAAAGATAAAATTAAATAGTCTCATTACTACTTTGATTTCAAAGGAGTTGAGAACAAAATTCAAGAATGATGGTTCAAAGGATGCCTTGCATGTTTAGGGAATTCCCAAGGAAAAGGAATAAAAAGGAGGATGTAAAGGGGACAAGAAGAAGGATAGGTCCAAATCAAAAGGATGGTCAAAAATCCTAGGGAAGAGTATAGTGTTGGAACTACAGGAAGAAAGGGAATTTGAATAAGGAATACAAAAATAAGAAGAAATATTTAGATTCATCAATAGAGAAAATTCTAATGATGGTGATAATGATTTTTTATTTATTTTTCTAACACTATGAGTGATGGCGCTTAGATCATTGATTTAGGTTGCTCCTACCATATGAATTCTCATAAAGAGTGGTTTATGAATTATATAGCTTATGATGGAGGAGAGGTTTTCCTTGGAGAGAATAGTAATTATATTGGTAAGGGAAAGGTATAGTTATGTTTAAGTGATGGAAGGGTTAAAATACTTGTTGATATTTTACATATTTTAGGACTTTAGGGAAACTTAATTTTTGTATCCAAGTTGAATTATTCTAGTGTACATGTGGTATTTAGCAAGTGTAGTTGTAGGTGGGTGAGAGGAAACTTTGTAGTAGCTAAAAGATCTTGAAATGGGGCTTTGTTTAGTTTGAATGACTCCACATTTTGTAACTCTACCAATGTGACTAGATAATTTGAAAATGCACGTATGTTGTGGCACCAATGTTTGGGTCACATAAATGAAAAAGGTCTTAGGAAAGTTAGTAATGAAAAAGGGTTAGCTAATTTTTTAATTATTTTGGTGGTAAAAATGATTTTGTGAGAATTGTTTGTTTGGTAAATAAAATAGATCTTTATTTTATCATTGAATTCCATAGGAATTATTTTATTGGAAACTATCTATTTAGATGTGATTTTGTTTAGGCTGTAAATGGCTATATGAAAAATATTATAATTATTTTTATTCATTATGATGTTAAAGTATATTAATCAAAATTAAAATTTTCCTTTTCATTAAAATAAGGAAATCTATGTGAGTGTAATGCATTTTTTGATATTTTTCTAACAATGTTTATTATTTTTCTTATTGTCTTGAATAAAGGTCAATATTTTTTTGTAATGGAGATACATTCATTATAAAATTAAAAAAATAGATTATTAAAGAAAACATAATATATATTATGATTTTTATAAAGATAATACTAAGGGCTACATATTTTAAGATTGTATTTCCAAATGACTCCATTTGATCCCCAAAAAGGTGAAGTAAAGTTGGTCTTTTGTTAGGATTTTGATAGGTGTGGAGGAGAATACATTGAGGATTTGATTTAAGCTTGGGGTTATATCTAATGGAGTTTGATCTAAGGGGGTTTTATTTAAACCCCTTTAGATAAAACCTCTTGAGGGTTAAAGAATTTTTTTAATATGTGATATGAGGAAAAAATTAAGATGTCCCATAAGGGGGGAAAACTATTGTGGGATCAACCCATTAATGATGTGGATAAGTTATTAGACATATAGATATTTATGGATTTAAATTAGGTAGGTAAGATGGATAGCTGAGGGTCCAATGGTGACTATCTATTTTTATTGTTTGGTGATGAAGTGAGTTTGATAAGTAAAGGCCAACCACAATTTCTTTGCTCACTATTAAATAAAAATATATGACTACTACACATGCCTCTAAGGAGGTGATTTGGTAATAAATACTTTGTAAAGGTATTGGATTTTATTGTAGGGTTGTTAGAATCAGGTGTGATGGTTAGAGTGCTATTTATTTGGCTAATAATCCCATCCATCATGCTCGTAGTAAGAAAGTTAATGATTTATATAAATTTTGCTAGAGATGGTAGATAATGGTAAGGTCATGTTATAGTAAGTTGAAACTCAAGAAAAAATTGTAGATATTCTCATGAAGCTTGTGTCTATCAATAAGTTCTCTTGGTGCAGGAAGGCCATGACCTTGTTTCTTGTACTTGGTTTTGTTTATAATTCTTATAAATATATTTGTAATGTATAATGTTAAGTGAGATAATGTGAGGATAAATGTGTCATTTAACTTGTAATCCTATGCATATTTTTTGTCTAACACTTTTGGAAGGTGTACTTGGATGCTTAGGGTATAATTAGAGAAAAAATATACTTATTCCCTTAGATTCTTGGAATTTATTGTCATATGAATTCATGAAGGTGGAGCACAATGGTGGTGATTATGGTTGACTTTGAGGTAATTTAAGACACTTTACATTTCTTAAGCTCTAGAGGAAGAAGCAAAGAATCTTGTTATGATGTATGGGGCCCACATGAGGTGGACTCCAAAATGGATTTGTATACTTATGGATGTGGGATATTGGGGAGTTATTGGTTACATATGACTTTGTATTTACATTTTCTATTTTTGGAATCATTAATTGAGCCCAGGTGAGACCTATTTGAAGTCATTTGATGCATATATTATTCCTGGAAGACGATCCCCAAGTTGAGTGGTTTCTACATGATACCATGGTTTTGGTAAAATCATTTGTTGTTTTACCCTTTCTCATTGTCTATTTATTGGAAGTATGAGATGGTGATTTTATATCATTGTTTATAGGTAAATAGGTGTTGTTAGAGTACTTTCAAAGTGTAGAGTGATAGTGTGTTGATATTATATTGTAAAAATTGAAGATTAATACATACTTGTCCTCTTTCTTTATGTAAATCCTATGTCTATATGGTTTACTTATTATATTATCATTTTTTATTATTATATAAGCAAAATTTACAAGGCATTGGACCCAAAAAAAATTGCCATCAAGGTAGAAATTTATTGTTATTGATGATATATGCATTAGTAAAATATTTTTTATGTTAATCCTCCATAAAGAAACATATTTTTTATTGCATATTCTCTGTAGAAGATTGTATTGTAGTTTCACATTATTTTTTAATATTTTATAATGACTATTAGTTGATGTACAAAGAAACATATTTTTTATTTCATATACTCTGTAGAAGATTTTATTGTAGTTTCACATTATTTTTTAATATTTTATAATGATTATTAGTTGATTATTAGTTATATAGTATCACATTGGGTGTTTTTATGTGCTTCAACTATCTTGTATGGAGTAAGTTTTCTTGATGTTTCATTGAATGTGTAGGCATATGTTTTTCCCTAACGATAGTTATTTCAGATGGTTTACTTTGGGAAAATATGTTCAGTGTATCTCCTTGTTTCACTCAAGTTGAGTTGTGCAATCTATCTTGTCATATCTATGAAACTAGGATTCACATAGAAGTCAATTATAGATTCATGTGTTATGAATAAACAAGTAATGTGTGTTTTTTTATTACATGTGTTTATTTCATCTTTTGGTTTCCACTAGAATTTAATTAATTTACATATTTATGTATTATGGAGTTTCTGTAATTCTCTTTATGTTAAATGTGAAAGTTAAAACTTTAATTATTATCATGAAATGGTTCTATGTATTTGAATATTGTGATATTTTAAAATGTAATTGATTTTTTTTTTCTAGGATGTATGCCTTAGCCAAATCGATCAAATAGATTTGTTCAATCATTAGGGAAATAAAATATAATTACATATAAGAAATTAGTAATTCTTAGTTAAACTTAAATTTAGTTTACAAAGGTTAGAGGGAAATCTTATTTAAGTTATTTATATCGAAGTACTTGTCTACTCTAATTTTTTTTGTACAAATAACAATTCAAACCACAAATTAGATTAATTATGTCAATGGTTGACAAGTTAGACTACTAAATAGAAACTTCTATACTATAATTTAGAATTGTCAAATTAACATCAAAATCAGTATATTGAACTATAATATATCTAAAATGGAATTCTTGATTACCTCAAGTCTTGCTCTTTTTTTGGCAAGACGTTTTGCATATGATTTCCCCTAGGATGATCGAGAGTCTTAACATAATGAAATGGTTGAGGATTTGTCACATTGTTGAATTAGACAGAGGACTATAGTAGGAAAAATAAAATTGATACAAATTAATATATAATTGTTGACAAATAATCATAAACTAAACATATATCTACTCCTATCTAAATGTATATATCTACAATATAAAATAAACATATACCTCATGTGATGCTTGTTCTCTTATTCAAGAAGGGTTCATGATGGATGAACTAGTTAAGATAGTTTCCTATATAAAAATGACAAGAATGTAAGACTATAAATACACATGTACATATAATCATAATATCGAGAATATAAAAAAACATAGACCTGTTGTGATGCCTCTTCCAATGTGTCAAAAGCAGTCATCATGGATGTAAAAGTACCAAGTTGTTGCATAAAAAGACAAGAATACTTGAGACTATCAATCTATGTACATGTATTTAATCATAATAGATTTGAAAAATTAACATCTAAGTCACAATTTAAATGACATGCATATATAATAAAAAAATATAAGCATGTATGTGCAAAAACGTATACCATATAGTTACTCTTTAGGCCAAATAAAATGGTCATAACTGTACCCTCTTGGACCTATGAAATTTGATCCTCCATCAACAACTATTAAATCTGACACATAAACATACATTAGTACTAATATCTCTTATGAAATATTAATTTAAGATAAAATAAATTATGAAAATACTTTAAGTCTTACTATTACATCTATGTCATCTCTTGCACCTAATGACTCTCCTGGATATGCAAGTTGTCTCATCTCCTACATTTGATATATGATGGACCTCATAGTCGGATGTATCCATCAGAGCCTCAATAGGCTATCCAAGAGGACCCAAACATACCTATTTACACATAATGCAATGATGGGGCACACAAATATGTAGAGAAGAGGAGGTTATACCAATAGCAATTGATGAAACAAGTGTATCACTATCATGTGGTTGTGTGAGCTATGAGCTCTATGTGATCAAATGTCTAGTCAAAGCGTGTACGACCAAGATACTTTGATGTGCTACATCTGCAACAATCTATGGGTAAGGTATTGGAGGTGGGAGAGAATTATGCAGAGGGGAATGTTAGCTCTCAAAACACAGCAAGATGCCTCAAGAGGCTACCAATCTCTTGATACATGCTTTAGGGTAACAGACAAGGTCAAGAGATCTTAACCTTCTACTCTTCAGATGCTGCTAGACCTAGGTGGGTGTACCTTTCTGAATGAAGCAGACTTGACTTATGATTATCCTTTTGAATTGCTTTGTCCACAATGGCAGATCGGAGTGAACAAATGAAATCAACTTGATAGCAATAACAACCTTCTTATCTAAATCCTAAAATACTCAATTAATAGATGTAAAGAAACTGAATATATCCAAATGATGAAATGCAGAGACGAGTGCCTTATTTGGTATGCAGAGTCAAATGAAACAAAAATGGGCAACTTATTCTGGCAGAAAATCAAATTGTTGGCATACAATCTGTTTATAACTTGTATAAACATGCAAGATCATGACTACTAAGCTCTACTTTAATAATCCAGATGAATCTTCCTGATTACTGTGATCAACCAAAAGGATTTAATCTCTCCTTGAAAGAACCAATAGATTAATCGCACAGAAAAACAAATGTGCACTGATAAACTGAAAATAAGCTTATTACTTCAATTTAAATAACCAGAAAGAATCAACTTGGAGATAGCTTAGCAATACTTTTAAATAAACTCAACATGCAATTGACACCAGAAATAAACTACCACACCAGCTAAATTTCATTGAAATCGCTATTTGAAAACATGCAACATAGTCTCTGGAATGAGAAATTTACTATACTGTATCCATCTCTACCTACTGCCTCTAATGTAAAATCTACCGCATATTACATTTGGAAGTGCCTATTTATACACTAGTATTAGAGATCAAAACACCTCAACTGTAGAGTTCAGGAACGTTTCACATGTCAGCTTCCAACGACATTTTAGAAAATATCATATGTCGGCCCACAACACTTTAATTTTATTAATCATCAATGAACCAGTCGCTAAGACAATGCAGCAGTATGCCGAAGGCAATTATAATGTTGATCGTTGTCATCACGTGTTCCTCTATTCTTTGTGTTATTTTCTTTCACTGTGACCATCTGTTCGCTACGCCAAAGTCAAGAAGTATCCATTTGTCCTCTTTATGTTTCGCTATAGCTCTGCGATGTCGGTGAGACATCATATCGAAAACCCTTTGTCACTTCGAGAGCACCCTTCATTTCTTGCGTATCGCTATGACCTTACGATGTCGGGGAGAGGTTATAGAGATTACCAAGTTATACCGAAAGTCCATACGAAACATTACGGTCACCGTGACATAAGTCCTTTCTCGCCGACATCCTATTTGCCCCATGTATGTCGCCATAACTTCCAACTATCGGCGAGACATCTCGTAGACTACCTTGTGTCATACCAAAACACCGAGCTCACACCTGTTCGCCAAGACGACACAAACCTCTCGCCGAAAGCCATTCAATAGAAACCTTTAGTAACCCATCGGTGAGACAAATACACTTCGCTATGTCCTCCTGCCGCAAACTTCAACTCTTACCGAAAGCCCCATGCACAAGTCGGTGTGACACCACAGGATCGTTATGACATTCCACCGAAGATCTTAACTTATGCCGATAAGACAATTCTTCAACCTCTGGTCAGTGAGACAATAAGATATTGCCAAGACCCCATCCCGAATACCATGACTTTGGCCGAAGAAAGCCCATATGAGCTAATCGGTAAGACAACAAATTCACTATGACCATATATCGACAGTATGACTTATGCCGATATGAATCTTTTTTGTCGCCGAAACAAAAGAAGTGTCCTGCCGATAGCTGCCAGTGAATAAACTTCACTCGCCGTGACACAGGAAATGTCTTGCCGATAGGCAACACAGATGTTTACAAGTAGAAGAATGGATCGGGGAAACCTTAATACTGTCACGCTGATAGGAACAAAATTGTGAAAAATGCAGACCGACGGAAACACAGGATAAAGTATGCAAAATGTAAGCCGAATGTCATGATGGAAGGGAAGATGTGCCTATGATAAGGACTCATATGGGAACTCAGGGGGATGAAAATTTATGAAATTAGGCAGAAATTTACAGTCCCAACAGGCATAACTAGGGTTACTTGATTTACCCTGGGTCTATCTTAAGGCATTCCTCTACCCACACCTTGGAAATTTCACATATCAAAGTAGTTGAAATGCTTACCCATGACAAATTCAGAATATAGTTTTCCAACAAAATGGTTGAAATCACAATACTACACATCTCACTTTTTGGCCAAGATGGACATTTATATCAACATTTTAAACCAAATCTTCACCTTCTGAGACCTATAGTGGCTAAATCATTAAGAATTTGAAGATGATGTGAACTAGTGATTTGTGGCAATTTTTGTGTAGATTCTAAATATATATATTTTAAAAATTTCTGAAATAAATCATGAATCTTTCAAAATCCCCTTTAATAACTAGTTTTTTAGTAAACAATATTTTCAAAAAGTGATGTGTATATCATCAAACATAATTTTTCTTGAAAGGATGAAATTCTAATTTTTAAAAGAACTTGATGTTCGGTGAAAAACCTATGTTTAGTAAAAATTGAAAATTAAATACATGATAAAATGAAAACATATAAAAAATATACTTGTTGGAAAGATCTTTTCAAGGGCTACGATTTTGCAAAAAATAATTTCTAGATGGCTTTACTTAATCCCTCGAGGTAAAGAAAAAGTGTTTTTTCAACACTTTGATAGGTGCGAAGGAGACTCCATTGTGGGTATGATTTAATACTAGAGGGGTTCTAACCAAGGGGGTCTGATTTAAGGGTGTCTTATCTAACCCTCTTTAATTAAAACCCTTTAGATGAAACCTCTCAAGGATTAAATCATTAGTTTTTCTAAAAATAAATGATTTTAGGCAAAAATCAAGATGTCCCAAAAGTGGGACACACTATTATGGCAGCACCCAACTATTGTGGGACATCAAGATTGTTTTTGGGTGGTTTATCAAAAACCATCCACCACAATCCCAAAAATTATCTAGGATACATTGATGTGTTCACCATTTAATCAAATATTTAGGCTTGCGCACATCAATGGGTTGTCTAGTTTTAGGATTGATAAATAGTTGTGTTAATTGGGCTTTGGAAATGTCAAGTTCCCTCACTTGATCACACGATAATACATTAACATATTGTTGCCTTTTGGCCTCTCGCCACTCTAAAAAGATAATATGTTGGTTAGTAAGAGTTTCAACATAGGAAATTATTGATTCTAAAGTGGTTTTCATTGCAAAAAAGAGCTCGGGTGCCTATCATATAATTGGAAAATGTTTCTCAATTCATTTTAGATTGCCATGGATTAAGTCATGTATAGAGGGTGGGTTTTGTAATGGAGGATTAGGTGGTGGAGGAGGATTTGGATGGGAAAGGTTTCCTTCTGGAGCAAGATTAGGATTCTCAGCCATTGGAAAACCTGGTTGATGTTGAGCATTTTAAAATTTAATAATTTTTTGCTTACAAACTAAAATGCATATAAAAAAACCTATTTTATACAGTCAGTTCTAGTGGTCGAGGTTTGAATTGAGAACCTCTAGGGAGTCTACCAGGTTGGTAATGGGGGTTGTAATCTACCCAAGGTTGGGCATTTTTTTTCTTTGTAATGTAGACGGTAGGGCATCAAGATAATGTGTCTTAGGATAATATGCTAGTGGTTGTGTAGCTACATGGTCATATGGGTGTTGGGTATTATGCTCCAGTTTTTTTGGTGTATATGGAGCTTTTATATCTAGATGGGGATTTTTGTTTATACAGCCTCTTATCTATCTGTAATGTTTATATCCTTCTGATTAATACAATTGTGTAGCCCCTCAGCTACTTTAAATTGATCAAAGAAAAAACCTATTTTATACTAAAATTCTTATAAAATAATACTAATATAATTTTTTTGAAGAAAAACCATTAAAAATCAAATACCTTTGATTACAAATGGTTTGGAGTGCAAATTTTTAACTTAGATATCATTCTTAATGGATATCTATTTTCCCTTTTCGTGCAACAATGAAATGCAAACTGTAAAATAAACTTTCAGCCTTTTGTTAGAATTGGCTATAAAGATAGCCTGCCAAGATCTAGAGGCCAAATGGAAAGCACAAAGAGAGAATATGAATATGAAAAGAATAAACTGTATTCTTATCAATTATGCAAATATGATTCAATGTTGTGTGTACAATGTATGAGAGACCCCTTGGTTATATAGCCAACGTGAGACATAAAATAACATAAGATTATGACAAGTGTCTTAATCATATGACATGAGAAAACTTATCACACTTACCTAGGTCACATGTGTTACAAGTCAAAAGATAAGATAACAACTAATGACAAATAACACCTTCTAGAAAGATTCGTAGGACCTAAGTAAACTTAACATGCAAATAAGTCCCCTAAGTCCCCTAGTAATGAATTAACTAGGCACAAGACTTTATTTACACCAACACCCCCTTAAGTGCAACTTAGGAAGTAGATTATTATGTAAATGAAATAAAGATGCGTCCCTACTATGAGGCCATGTTAGGTACCCATATACATATGCAAATAAATCTCTCACAAACTGAGAACAAGAGAAAACCTAGTGGGACAAAACTCCTCCCCAAAAGAGATGAAATACAAAACATGAAATGCTCTTAATGAAGAATGAGGAGGCCAAAACCCCATGTGAGGAAAAATACCCCCCCATAAGAGAGAAGTAGAAGAGATATGATGCAGCCCCCCCTCAATGTTGAGTCTCCTGCAATGATAGTAGAAGCTCAACATTGAATGTTGAAGATGATCCAATCTCGTCGAACAACATTCCTCCCCTTAGGAAGAAACAAAACCAAGAATGTATGCAAGATTTCTTCCCATTCCTGAAAGGAATATGAAGGAATATAGATGGTGTATGATGTCTCTAAAGCATTCTCAAGTGTCTCCATGTCGATGCCGAAAGATGACACACTCCAAATAGACGTTCTAGGCCACACTGCTAAAGAGGATAATTCAAAATCTAGTAGAGATGAATGTAGAACACAATCCAAAGACAAATATATCCCCTCTAAAGAAAAAGAAGCCTCATCCAAATGTTGTCCAAAAGTATCCACAGTCATGTCAAACTACAAAGAATGATCAAGTAGATAATGAACAAGAGGTTCAAAGTGTTCCCTCACAACAACTGAAGAAGGATTTTCTCCATCAAAGGGAAGATGAATTTCATCAATGATGTCTTCCAAATATGCAATATGAGACTCATAAACAATTCTAAAATACTTATCAAGAATCCATCACAAGTAGCCAAATCTGAAAGAAAATGAATATCCTGCTACACTAAATCACAAGGAGCCATATATGTAGCAATACAAGCATTGTCAACTACAACAGGAGATGGAGGAGATGAAATGCATGACTCAATAATTGGATCTGATATGAGTACTCCCAAGTTCAAGAAGCTAAATTTCTTTGTTGAATCATGGTTCATACTTGAAGTGTGATTAGCAGTCGAAGGAACAATGTCACCATTAGAAGCAAAATCTGCAAAGGTATACAACCGAGATGAATGATCAACCATCTTAGTAGAAATGATCTCTCTACTCTCCAAGTCTCGAATGATGACTGAATCAGGTGTGAACTCCATAGTCCTCCCATCTCCACCATGTGTAATCTAATATATGGAAAGAATATTTTTTGTCAAATGAGGAGCACACAAAACATCTTGGAAAGTGTTTTCCCCAAAACTAATAGACCCCTTCCCAATTACACTCATGTATGCATTATTTCCCATCAATATTGGAGATATATTATAAGGCTGAAAAGAAGAGAATATAGACTACGAAGATGCCATATGATGAGATGCTCCTTAATATAGAAGTCATCTCCTTGATCCATGAATTGGAAAAGCACAAAGAGAATTTCCTTTATATCGTGATGTAGAATCTTGACCTTTGTCCTTTTTAGACTATTTTGAATAATAAGGAGGTGATTCAAACATTCTAGAAAGAAAATCAATGTGATTCCTTTTGAGAAGATGTTCAACTCATCAATATCCTTCTTATAACAATAGTGTTCTTCATTTCCATCCTTCTTGCAATATGCACAAGTAGGCCTCTCCTTCTTAGATTATTCTCCTTTTGAGGGAGAGAATTCTAATTCTTTATGTGGCTTGTTCTTTTTCTTTTTTTGCTTCTTATCAATATTCACTAATTCTTTTTGTACCTTTGAATCACTAGCCAACAAT
>VDFB02208830.1:0-12247 GCA_007258455.2 Sequoia sempervirens | reverse complement strand
ACACTTACTTGAGGAAACCAAACTCTTTGATCTTCATAGATATGGTATATATGTTTATTAACTCAATCTCAAATAGAAAACCTCAAAGTAAGACCATTAAGCCATTTAAAGTAATATTTGAATATAAATGGTTATCCATTTAAAGGATTTTTTTTTGAAAGAGAAAAATATGCTAACAATTACAAGATCTTATCTTTCCTCAAACACTCCCTTACATCCCCTTATGTGTTAGTGTAGGTTTCTTACTTTCCTTATGTTAGGGGTACTTCTTTTTTCCTACACATTATTTAAGCTTGATTAGATTTATTAGTTGTGGTTAATATGAAGTAATATGGCAAAATACATCATCTACATGTGTCACTCTCTCCCATACACACCCTCTTTTATCTTGTTTTGCTATCTTTCATAACCACTCTTTTTATCTTTCCTATATAGATTATGGGTTAGTTGGGTTTCTCGCTCTCTTTTCGATTTATATGCCACCTCTCATAACCTCTCCTTTGTTTTCACGTAAGGAGGTTATGTCACATGTTTTTTAATTTACCAAATAGTTAAAACCCCCCACCTTTATGGGTAGTAGGAGTTAATACACCTCTTGGATGTATATGCCCTTATTTTTCTATATATACAACAATCTACTCTCACCTTCACAATTTCAATGATAGATCAATGAGATTATAAAGAGTAATATCAAAATTGTCTTATACCATTCTTATTTCGGGTATGTGGGATCATGATGGGCCAAAAAGGGCAATTTGATGGGTATGTGGTCGGACGATTTTTTTTTACCCAATATTGATGAAACAAAAAAGGGTTTTTAAAGGATACCTTTTAGCTTTCAATGAATATAAATTATGCTTTACTTTAATTTAATTAATAATCATTATTCATTTTCTATTTGAATTATGAATAAAGTCCTAATTGATAGGATGATTGAAAAACATCTATAGCTTTTCAAATGATATCACATTTTTGAACCGAAACATGTGTCGCCATTTTATGCTTCAGATACCATAGAAGAAAAAATGAATTTCATGAAGTTTTGACAAAGTTAAGGTGGTCAAACACATGATTTTTTATATTTTTTTAAATTTGTAATAAAAAAATCATAATTAATTATTTACTTGGAAAAAAGTTACAAAAAAATATGCATCACATCCGTACATGAGTCCTCTACTTATGTCTAAAATCTGATAGAAATATGTTATCATTTTATTATGGTTAGGGTGGTCGCATTTACACCTACTTCTTATTTTTTCCCTTTAAATTTAAGTACTACTAAATTGAAATTTCAAATTTTCACCAAATAGATTTTTTTTAAAATAAACCTAGTATTTTAGAAACTACATTAAAATTTTCTACGATTCTATTATTACATATTTTTGAAATAATATAGATAGCTTATTCAAATTTTATTTAATAAGTTGCCTAACTTTGATTTTTCTAAATTTTTTTCACCTAAGGACCTATTTTTCCATGATGATCCCCGCACATACCATTTTCTCTCTTTTTAGATTCTATCTCCATTCTCTATTTTGATCTTTGATAATCTATTGAATAAAGTGCATGTGTTCTATGCTCAACATTAGATCTTGGCTCGCTTCTCTAAGAATCTAACATGGTATTAGCGTTGTGTTGTCTAGTATAGTTCATTTTATTATTTAATTTTTTAGAGAGATTTGAGACTAATCCAAAGATATTATTTTTCTCAAAAACCTAGTATGCTCTTCTATTGCATCCTTGGATAATTTAGAGAATTAGAACAATTCAAGAGGAAATAAGCATTTAAGTACTCTAGTTTGCATATTTATGTTCCTATGAGATCTAGGTGATTCCAAAACTTTTCTAATTTTGAAGGTATTTTTTAACATTTCCAGAGTGTACAATAGGTATGAGGAATTCAAATTTGACTTTTATTTCACCAAAATTAGAGATTGGATGAAACAGTAACAAATCAAAGTGAAAAAAGTAAAAATCCTTATACTAGAGTTATTTATTTTTTTCTTCATAAATCTAGCTTCCACTAATTATTAAGAAAAATAAACTCTATTTTTTTCCAGGGTCAAGAAACCATATGGTTATCTATTAATTTTTTCATATAGCTAATTAAGTTTGATTAAATTAACTCAAAGTTAGTCATGAGTTGTTCATAGGAAAATTCAACATCTTTAGTACAAAACTACATAACTTTTGTCTCAAGTGTTATGTTTTTGTAAATGAATACTTGATGGAAATTTGGAAATGAGCACTTTCCATCCAAAAAGTTCTTGTTAAAATATTCTATCATTTTCTATCAAGTATTGTAAGTTGAAGCTTCTACATTTTTTCTCTTCAACAAGACAATGCCTCTAACCTTCATTTTTCAAAACAAAAAGGCATTGGAAAGGTATTATAGAGTAACATACTACTACAATATTTTTATTTTTCAGATTGTATTTCAAATTATTTTGTATCATAAATTTTAATTTGATAAATGGCCTTGTAAATACACTAATGATAAACTGCCAACTTTGTAATATTTGGGGGGTGATGTTTGAGACTAGTTGAGAGGGGTGTGTCTCTTGATGTCTTTTTCACATTCAGTTAATGTTGAGTTTTGTATCAATCTTGGGAAAATTATATAAAAATTATGTAATCATGAACTAATATAAGGTTTCATTTATGAGGGGTTAAGGTTGTCTCTTAAAAATTGTTTCCATCCTTCTATTTTCAAGCTAACTTTAGAGAACTATTTATCCTAGAAACATGGGGTATGTGTAGGATCATCATGGAAAAAATGGGCCCTTAAGTGGCGAAAAATCCAAAAAAATCAGAGTTAGGAAATTTGACGTAAAAAATTGAATAAGTTATCTATATTATTTCAAAAATATGTAAGAATAGAATCTACATAAAACTTAATGTAGTTTCTAAAGTACTAGGTTTTTTTTTTTTAAAATCTATTTGGTGAAAAAATTGAAATTTCAATGCAAGAGCACTTAAATTTTAGGAAAAATAAGCAAAGTAGGTGTCTATCCGCATCAATCTCTAACCACACAAAATGATAATATTTTTTTTTAAAGATTTTAGATACAAGTGCAGAGGGACTCATGTCTTGATGTGATGCATTTTTTGTATTTTTCCCAAGAAAATAATTAATTATGATACAATTTTTAAAATATAAAAAACTTGTATGTCCGACCACCCTAACTTGGTCAAAACTTCATGATTTTTTTTTAATATTATACTCATGTGAAGCATAGAATGATGCATGTTTTGGATTCAAAAAAAATGATACCATTTGAAAGCTATAGATGTTTTTCAATTAGCCTATCAATCGTGACTTTAGTCGTAATTTGAATAGAAAATGAATAATAATTACTTATTAAATTCAAAGTAAAGCATAATTTATATCAATGGAAAGATGAGAATCTCCTTTAAAAACCCTTTTCGCTTCATCAATTTTGGGTAAGAAAAGTTGTCACCACACAATTTACACATACCCCATGGGATAAAGAATTACTTATCAGTAGGATCTACTACTCCTACTCTTAGAATCCTTCCTAAGACAAGGGATTATTGGTAAAGGAATTGGTGGAGTAAAGCACATTTGAAGGATCTATACCTTAATGTTTGTGTATTCAATTTATACCATAAAAGGATATAGTTAGAGAAACAAGCATGCAATAGGAACCTACAATGAATTCATTACATACATCAACCTACACAAAAAAATAAATTCCTTACATATCCACAACATGCATGTGTCCTTATAACTTAGCTTGGTATATATTATATTGTAATAGGTACAAAAGGGTAGGTCTAGTATCTACTTTGGTAGTCCATATATCTCATTATATTTATTTTTCTTCATATATATCCTTTACTATTTTCTATATATCTATCTATTAACTATATACATTATTATGTAAGGACACATCCCTTTCTTTATGGTTGTTTCCTTTATACCAGTACCACAGTTCCCTATTTTTGTGTTATTTATGTGTTATATTTTTTTCCCTTTGGCCTACTAACATCATCCCCCATTTTAAAAGTATGTCTTTTCCTTAAGATATTTTTGGTCGAGGAATGATGTTTTGATATTCTAGTTGAAGTTTTTCTAGTGTAGCTATCTAGTGTGCTTGAGCCTAAAGTATTGGAAGTATGAGTAGCTTGTCTATTTTCATTGATGAATAGTTCTAGGTTGTTACATTGATGTCAATAGTTCTATAATGAAATTATTGGAATTCCATGGAGATGATTTGATTCGTTGCATTTTGCTGCCATTAGTAGTATCACTGATGTCAACCTCTAGCATTGCTTTGATGAGCTTGTATTGGTGATTGATGATGTTCCATCTCTTTTGTGGTTGAGATATTGTAGATGTGTTCTAGGTGATGAGTTTTAGTTTGTGGTGCTTGGTTTCCAAGTGCCTTTGAGAAAATTTGAAGAAAATAGAAAGTAGTGTGAGAGAGTGGTGTCATTGTTTTGCTATGCATTTCTTCATTATTGAAGATTTGTCTATGAGGTTCACATATATTGATCAAAGGTGTTAATAGTTATTATATCCATATTTTTTATGTTCTAGATCATTATGTAGAGAAATTTTTGTTCACCAATGTGTGAACTATGAAAGTAATGTTGTCTAGGAGAAATGGTTTTGCTTCAAATTTCTCCATAGTATGGTTTCTAGTCTAGCAAATCTGAGGTGTTGCAAGGTGTACACCCTTGGTATCCTTGTGTTGTATAATGTAGAACTTCTCAATTTTTTGAAATGACTTAACCACCTCCCATGGATTCATTAAATCTATCAATTATATAGGGCATTAATAGGTTTATGTTTGGGTGCAACAAAAACCATCTAGATGCAACAATTAGTATTAGAGCATTAATCACAAGTTTGAACCCCTTGCTTGTTCTAGGAGGATTTTCACAAGGTGTATGCCATTGGTATACTTGTGATATGTAGTGTAACACTCAAGTTCATGACATGGATTAACTGCCTCCCATGGATTCATTAAAACTCTGGCAGTTATATCAAACATTAATAGGGTGATATTTTGGTGCAATGGTAACCATCTATGCAACATGAGGGTGTACTTATATTGTTCATATTTATTGTTAGTTTGAGTTTTTTATGTTTTGGTGCTCCACAAGAGTGGATTCAGGTGTTGTAGTATGTGGAAGATTAACTAGTTGTGTAGGATGAATGTGTTCTTTTTGTTTATGATGTTACAAAGGAGTTGTGTAATTTCATGATGTTGATGGAATATTCCATATTTTGTTTAAAAGTTTTATGTTTTCTGTGAGTTACCTTTGAATAAAAGGAAGAGTGTACTTAATTTTTTAATGATGTTAACATAGGTTTTACCGATCTTGGGTATTTACACTAACTAGACATATATGTTTTAGTATTTGTGGAAGTGTGGTGTATCATGTTTATACTGATTTAGGTTTCAATTAAGGTGTCATGTGGCCCACCTTCATTCCTTTCCACTGTGGGAATATTTTGGTGCTGACCTAATTTAAATTTGCATGGTTGAGGTGCATATTTGACCTTGTTAATTGTTTCCAAGGTTGAAGATGGAATATATGAGTGTTGAGTTGATGGATGATATATATGTGATGCATGTTGAGATGTAAAATGTAAAAGAGGAAAAAAAAGAGATTTAATGCCTAAGGCTAATACAAGTAGTGATCAAAAGGTGTCTACATTCTATAGAGAGACTATGAATGTTTTGGTGAAGTAGTGGTAGACATTTTTATTGATCTGAGATGGATTTTTCATTGTAAAAATATTCTTTCAAGTCTTCTTTTTAATTTGGAAATGAGCCATAATTGGTAGTGAGTCCTTTACTTTTGGGAAGTGATCCCTATGGTAGTGAGTCTATTGTATTTGGTTTTTCAATTACTTTATAATGTGAGCTAATACTAACTCTAGTTTTTCCCTTCTTGGGGTTTCCATGTAAATCTAGTGTTCTCATGTTTTTGGATGTGTTTGCATTACTATTTCTCAGGTTTACATTCTGCTAATGAATTTGATAAGGGTTTAATGGTTGTTAAGTTTTTAAGGAAGATATTAATAGCAATAATGGTTTTGATATTTTAATGTATAATTCATTCACCCAACCTATTAGTTGTCTTGTGCAAATGTCAACAATTGGTATGAGAGCAAGGTACCATAGAAGAAAGATTAATTTCTTGAGGTAGATCTATAATAGCACACAAGAAGGAGCCTCATCTATTTGATGGATCTGATTATGCATTTTGGAAGATCTAGATGGGATCTTTTCTTATTTCTTTGAGATTTGGAGTTTGGAGGTCTTCTGAAAATAGATATACAATTCCTGCAAATGGTTTGAGTACTGATGATGAGAACAAGGCATACAAAAATTTAATGGAAAAAAAAGGTATGAAGAAACCTTTTGAAAGAGAGTTAGACAAGATAACCAAGAATCTTGAAGAATCTAACTAGATTATGGTGAGCTTGAAGCTACAAGTAGAGAAAGAAAAAATAATTGAAGATGTCATTAAATCTAAGCTACAACTTGAAGTTGAAAATGCATGGAGCTAGAGGCTAAATAGTTGCCTTAAGGAAATTATCTAGAAAGGGCTAAAGAAAAAATTGAAAAAGTCCTAAAGTTGAAGGGAGTCTAGGAGATCCTTGATGGACTATTAACCACACAAAAACCCTCTAATAAAGAGAAATCTAGTGTAGGACATGTGTCGCCCAAAAAAGTACAGTTGGACATTTTTACGCTCACTTGATTCTCTCTTATGGACTTTGGCTTGATTTTTCCTAGATTTAATGTTGTAATGTGGACAACACATTCACATTAGGACTTGGACCCTTGTGAATCAATAAGAATTCTAGAATGTATTGTAAAGTGTTGTAAAGTGTTTTAACCCACTTTCACACTTTTCTAGGACCCTTTCATTATAATTCACCAAAATGACATCTTTTTATCATTTACCAAGCCTTATTTTAAAGTGTTGTAAAGATTTGTAACAAACTCTCATGCTTTTCTAGGCTTTTCATCACTAATTCAACCGTTTCTTATGTTTAAATGACCCCTTAATGCACTTTTTGACCCTACTTAAGTGTTTTTTGGAGAATAATCCTAATAAACCTCATAAAATACATTTTAATTCTAGACACCCATTAAAATTTCCCTGGTGGGACCAAGTTGCCACCTGAGGTGACTTAGTCCCACTTGGCACAAAAACCAAAATTATTTTAATATTCTGGGGGCATTTTATTCTCTTAACCTTGAGGTCAGCCTATGATGTGTTAGTTTAAGGAAATATTATAAAATCAAGTATAAATAAAGGTTTTTCCCATCATTTTTCATCTCCTACAATCTTCTAATTTTCTAATTTCCTTAGTGCATTTTCTTAATCATTCTCAAGCATTCTACGCACTTTCAAGCATCCATTGGAGCATCTTCTTGCATATCTTCAGATTTATACATCAAGGGTTTGGTGAGTTGTGACATTGCAAGTTGTTCATTCATCATTCTATCTTTATTTCATTTCATTTTCTAGGGGTTTGATTGCAAATTGGGGTTTTAGACAAGGCATACCCTACTTCTAACCCTTAACCACCTCCCCCCTCTTTGCATGTGTGTTTTTGTAGGTCTTTTAGCAAAGAAATTTTCCACGAGAGAAGGTTTTAAAAAATATTTTTTCAACTCATCAAGTCATTCAAGTCAACAAAGCCATAGTTGAAGCTTGGGCCACTTCATCCCATTCTATGTTGTTTTTGAACCAAACACCTATTAAAAGAGGAGTGTAGACTAATAGCTAGAGATTCATGTCCCAAATTTCTTAGAAGTCCAGATTGGACTAAGTCACCATCAGTGGTGAATTAGTCCAACTTCCAGGCCTGAAAAGTGATTTCTACATTTCTGGATACCCATTTGGCTAAAACCTATTCTAGTAGAATCTCCCCAAAATATGACTAAGTCACCTAGCTTGGTGTAAGTGTCCCAGTTAGCTTCAACAATAAATTCTATAGGATTCCAGAGCCTCTCTATATCACACTTAAGCTTCTAAGTGCACCTCTCTAGTCTTGTTCATTTTTGTTATTGTTTGTTTGCATTCTTAAGTCATTTTGCATATCACAATGTATTTTCAAACAACTTACATTTCTTAAGTTTTACATTAATAATCAATATCTTTTATCAGTTTATTTCATTTAGAAATTGCATTTAGGCATATTTCATTCATATTTGCACTAGTTTTGAGTGGGTACATTACACATTTTAGTTCATCTCCTTTTTTAGGTGGAAAACCCTAGAAGTGCAAGAGACCTTGGATACTAAAAATTGATTTCCACATTTTGGTGAACCCTAAATTTTTAGCTTTCTTTATGATATCAAGTGCATCTACATCCCTAGGAATAACACATCAACATTGCATTAGGTTTGCATTGTTAGTTGCATCCTAGGGTTTTAAATTGTATTGGTAATTAAAGCTCATATAGATTACATTTTTTTTTCATTACATTTCATTAAAATAAAAATAAAAATTGCATTTTCATACTTTGTACCTACATCTAAATGCCAAAATCATAAAATTTCATTTTACAATTTCTAAAAAGTCTCAAAGAAATCCTCTAGGGACTAATTCACCACCTTTGAGCAATAGTCCTCCTACACATTTTACACTGTAATTTCTTTCATTTTTAGAACACTTTCTACATTTTTTTTTTTTGGTTATTTATTTGTTATAGTTTTTAGAATTGTAGTTATTATCATTTTATTGCTCTTAGTTTACATTGCATTTGTATCCACCCGCATTTAGAAACTTTTGCATGAGTGTTTGGTGTCCTATTGCTAATACCTTAGTGAGAAGAAGTTCAAGAATCATGTTATCCCATGACAATACACTCGTTGTGGATCTTGGGTTATCTAAAGCTTCCACTCTTAGTATTGCAACTACTACACTAGCCATGGATACCACCTTTAGCAATTCTTTTCCTTCCAATAACATGCAAGTTAACACACAAAAAAGTCACATTTTGCAATACAAAATCACTAAAATTCATGAGGACTTAACGCATCTTCAACATCAATTGTGTCTTGAAAACATTTCAACCACTGTGATTCCTTCTATAGTGAACATCCATCACATGCTTGAAAGTGATGAAGGCCTAGACTTTATGAAAAAAATTGTTTAGATATACCATAAACATGTTCCTTCAACCTCTAGTACATCTCAACTAGCAAACACTATGGTTAGCCAAGGAGGACCTTACACTCCTCCATCAACAGTAGCATCCATACCTACCCATACCACTCCTCAAGTCACAACTACAATGGAAAAGGTTAGTAATGTGATTCCTTCCTTAACTATTCCTACTAGCATTCATAATTTTTATGTGGAATTGCATGTTCCATCCTCTTCCACCATACCATCTATAAGTATTCCATTCACTTGAACTACCACTACATACACTCCATCACCACTTCCCCTTCCACCTCATGCTACTTACGCTGACCCTCTCATCATGCAACTTTTCCAAATGGTCATGCAAAAAGAAATATCCACTAGAAACCAAAATTAGAATGGACGACCCACCTATTATGTCCGTAGTAGCCACTTTATTTGGAAATATTTCAAATGTTGATGCCACAAGGAATAGAGATGCCTAGATTTGAGAAATATGGAGGGAAGGGAGATCTTTCTAACAATGTTAATGCTTACATCACCTTATGTAGTGACTTTGTTCTTGATCATAAACTATTAGCAAAACAATTTACTAGGACTTTAAAAGAGTCTGCCTTGGAATGGTTTTCATCCTTATCAAAAAATTCAATTTGTTCATTCAATGAACTACTTAATGCACTTATAAATCATATCCAAGTGTATATGACTCCAAAGAAGACCTTGTCCAATTTGATGAGATGCAAACAACATGAAGACAAAAAGATAACTTATTTTATCTCATGATATCAATCCCTTTATTCTCAAATCGAGGTCAAGATTCCTAATCCACACCTTCAAAAGATGTTTATAGAAAACTTACAAACTAAACTTCAAGAAAAACTCACCATGATGAAATTTCCCTCCTTTATGCACTTGTGTATTGCCCTTTGCAATTATCACAATTCGGTTAGTAGGTATTATGTAAAGTCCACTTATAGCCAACCAAGAAATCTGAACATGCCAATTAAAAAAATTCACAACCATTTAGAAAGAAAAAGAAATGGTTCTTACAGTTTAATTCCCCTCAACAACCAACTCAACCCATCAACAATCAAGTAGTAGTTGTTAAAGTTGTGATACCTTAGAGTTATGGAGATCCAAAAAGATAGTTTACACCTTTACCAAACAACCTTCATAACACAATGTCCCAACTTTTGCAACAACAAATGATTACCTTACCTGCCATTAAAGCACTCGATCCCACTAAACCTTTACCTCAAAACTTTAAATCCAACGCTTATTGCCATTGTCATAGAAAAAAAGGAATGACACGAAAAATTGTAAGCGTCTTAAACACCTTGTGAAAGACCTAATTGATTATGACCGTCTATCCAGTGCAAGTGTTAATGATCAAAGAAATAAGTCTATTGCCCCTCCAAATCAAAATTTTCAAATTTTCACTAATTTAATGCCTAAACATAATGTTTCATTTGTCAAAGCTAGTGAAACTACAAATAATGATGTAATGAATGTTCATAAAAAACATCCTGATTCCATTCCCAATATGACCACTATTAATCCTATGGATGAAATGGTAGGTATGATAGATGATATCCCTCATAAGGTCCAACCTAAGAAATCTCTCGATATTACTTTCTCCTCTAAGGACATACTTCACAATCTCTGCGACGGTCCTCTTTACATACCTGACCATATTTATGATAATCCCACTAATGGGATACTCATAGATCCTACCTATGGAGAGAATGTGATCACTGAGGATATTTTGGTATTACATGATCTTTATCAAGATGATTATGATAAGCTGAGAGAATGGATCAAAACACACAATGGTTTTTCTTGCCCTATGATAGGATTGATCATCCTCCCATTACAAATAGGACCAAAAACATTGGATGTTACATTCTCCATCGTCCCACAGTCAGACTAGTTTCATTTGAATCTAGTCCATCCATGGATTTTCTCAATGAAAGTTGTCCCTTTGGTCATACATAAATTTTTAAAGTTTCCCTTTGACAATGAAATATTCACTTCTCACCATAGCATCTTCAATCCTTTATTGTCTAAGGAAAATTCTCCTTAGAATCCTTTTGGCTTGAGCCCATGGAGCCTATAATGCATCACAAAGACTTCTTTGTCATTGTTTACCAAAATTTTAAAGTGAAGAAAATTGTAGAATTGTCTCTCCCAATATGCCCCCATCAACTTCTGACACTCCTATCCTAGATGAAACAATGCTTCAACCTGAACAAGAACCAACCCATCAAACTCAAACAACACCCAAAACTTCCTCCACATCATCCAAGTGACCATGAGATAATGATAATAACTTCGTTGTTCCTCCTCATATAAAACAAGTTTATAAAGAAATGGAGAAAGTGGTTGAACAACCTTCCATGGTTGCTTTCATTACCCCCCTTAGGGAAGACAAGAAACCTATGGTTGATCAACCCATTCCTTCACAAACACAACTCGATAATAAAAAAAAAAGAAAATAGAGGAGCTTGGGAGAGTAGGCATAAATGTCTTTCCCTTGCTCGCAAGTTACAAGACAAATAAATAAGGAAAATAAAAATTAGCACTTGAGAGAAGCAATGCATGGCAACCCTTCTCCCCAATCTCAACAAAATGATCCAATACAAATCCCACAACCCATGGTACACCCTCCATTTGAAATTATCATTTGTCCTCTAGTTGTGATTAATTTGGATGATGATGATGAGATCACTAAAATAGATGAAGAGTTGCATAATGATCTAAATATATTATTTTCCTCTTCCATGAGCTTAAATGAGAAATCTCCTACAAAGAGTGTAGAACCTAGTGCTTCCCCTAGTTCACCACTTGCACCTATCCTTTTGGATAGTTTCCCACCCTCGACATATCATGAACATGATTGGGAGGTGGAAGACTTGCTTGATGGTTGACTTGCATTTTCCTTACTAATATTTTGTATTTTCTTTTTCTTTTTCTTTTTTGTGTTTGCATGTGCGCAACATGTTCCTTGTGATATTTGTTGATGTTCTCTCCTTTATGACATTCCTCTATTTGTACCTTCATTCTTCTATATTGTAGAATTGGCTATGAAGGTAGCCACCCA
>VDFB02208829.1:0-14188 GCA_007258455.2 Sequoia sempervirens | reverse complement strand
TCATTGACTCCATGTTTCATGAGAGTAGTGGTTCACAAGAACCCATCTCTCATGATACGAAAATACCTCCTACTTATCAAGCATCAGGGTTTCACAAGAATATGATATAAGGCTTAATGGGACTTAAAGTGTTTCACTATATAAGAAATGGTTTGTCTAAACCTTCTCAAATAAAGATATATTCTAGAAATTTGATTATAATATTGATCATGTTATGTGCTATTATAATATATTTCTTTTTGTTATTTATCATGATTTAAATTCAAAAAATGGCAGTTAAATGCTACATTCACTTTAGAAATTGCAATTGTCAAGTATCTTCAAAAGCATAAAATGATTAACATATATAGAGATACCAAAAAAAACATATATAGAAAGTGAATAATTGCAGGCATCTAACTTTCTATATTTCTAGGTTTGAATATGCTGATCTTGCATACACATGAGATGCTACTGTCATCCCTTCTCTCCTACACAACCAAGGAGTGAACAATTGTAGTTTAGATGCTATTTTCTAAGGGTTTAGCATTTGATATTGATATGTGGATGTCTTTTAGAACAAGCCAACTTGAGTACCCGGTCAAGTTTTACAATCAAGCAAATGATCAACAAAAAACACACCCTACTACGAATATGTAGACTTTGAGTCACTTTAGTGCACCTAACCAAAGCATTCTCCTAACATCATTGCTCATTAAATGCTCTAGGATGAGATGATCAAATGTGATGCTTGGATGATATAATGAATGCAAACTAATGTCTTTGTCAACTCATAATGGCTAGCGTAATGGCCAAAAGTAAGACAATTTTAAAATTTGAATTTTAGAAATTTAGGGTTAGATTTGTAGATGTGTGATCAATCTTCCACCCATAGACATGACCTAAGATGATGAAATGGTAAAGTATTTATAAGGGATGAATGTTTAATCACGGAGGATCCAATAATGTTGTCTATATAGATGGATGTGTAGAAATAGATAAAATATAAATAAATTTATGCAAATGTGTGTATATAGGGATATGTGAAGGTCAAAAGAATGAAACCAATATTACACAAAAGTATGTCATTTATAGATATATAAATATATTGAATCATTCGCATAAAATAATCACATAAATATGCAAATTCAACCATTACACATATATACATTTTGATTTATAATTATATATAGTAAATTATCATCTAAAAGTGGTAAATTTGAATAAACACTTAATTGTTATTGGATTTTTTAATCAAGTGTTGCTTAAAATATGTAAAACCTCAATTTAAAGTTTTTCATTTTTAACAAGTGAACATTGTGGATAGTTCGTTTAATTATATTATGTTTTAAATCAATATATTTTAAAAAATAATAAAGTATTGTGTTCTATTAAAAATACAAATCATTTTGTTTCATTCATGTCCGGATCGTGTAAGTGAATGCATAGTTTATTTGAAGCTATCACTTGTCCATTGAAAACTCAATTGAACAAACAACATCATTTCCTCAATGACCTATCAATTGGACCTCTCATGCTACACAAAATTATAAACAAATAACAAAAAATAGACCATTTATTTCATAATTGACCTTCCACACCTCTTCCACAGCATCTACTGCGGCCATACCAAGGTGCAATTATAGTTATATAAATCAGAACAAAAAGAACGTTCAAAGTTATGATACCTTTTTCCATACCATTGTGGTCAATGAAGGTGATAGATTCTTCTCTTTTACACAACGTACGAATGACGCGCCTTACTGTCTTGTTTGTAAACTACGTCGCTGATCGATCTTCGCGGATATTAGCCTTTTCATTAGGCTTTCAAATCTTACACGATGTTCCATGAGTTGCTCTCTATTCAGCGATTGGTCTCTTGTGCCTATTTTCCTTTTAAAAATCAAGTCCATGGGAAATTGCCTCCCTTCAACGGATCGGGAGGATCACATGGAGCTGGCTAATTCGTCCACATCCAGCGCTTGGCAGGATGAGAGAAAAACAGAAAACCCGTTTGATGGAAGTACGCGGCACGCATCTTCATCAGTAATGAAGAAGCGGCTATGGGATTTGTTTATAAATCATCACGGTTGTGATACTAAGTACAAATTAGCCAGAAATATATATTTCAGTGATCGATTTATTTCTCTCTACTTCACGGTGTTACCCCTTCCATTGGGCTTTAACACTTGACAAGGTATTCCTTTCCCCTACCCATTCCATTTGTTGTTCTCAATTCAGCGATTGGTCTCTAATCTCCTTTCATTTACAATTCAAGACCATGGGAAATTATGTCAGTTTAGTGATTGATTTCTTTTTCTTTTCTTTCAATGGGCAGCGTTAGATAGAGCTGCAAAATTATTCCACATCCACAGCTGTGCAGCGTCAGATGGAGCTGGGAGAGTCTTCCACATCCACAGCTCGGCAGGATAAGAGAAAACCAGAAAACCCGTTTGATGGGATTACGCCGCAAGCATCCTCACCGTGCTCAACAGTAATAAAGAAGGGACCATGGGATGTGTTCATCAATCATCGTGGTTGTGATGTTAAGCACAAATTAGCCAGCACTATCTATCACACCTTAGATTTGCTTGGCTTACATGCTTTTCTAGATGGTGAAAAGCTGGAGTTGGGCGATTCCATACCAGATGAAATACAGGAGGCAATGCGCACTGCGGCACTTCATATTGCTATTTTTTCAAAGAATTATGCGCAATCTCCCTGGTGTCTTGCCGAGCTATCCTTTATGCTCAAAACTGGCACTCCAATTCTTCCTGTGTTCTATCATGTTGACCCCAGAGATCTCCGACGGGTGGCTCAAGGGAAAGGATGTTATGCACATGCATTCTCCCAACACGAAGAGAGGGGCAGGTTCCCCTCAAGCATGGTGGAGGAGTGGAAAACGGCGCTCGAAAGAGTCTCAAATCTTTCTGGCCACGTGCTCAACAGCAATAATGGGTAAGAATTCAAATACCCTGCCTCTCCCATTTACATAGTACGCACATTCTTCTACAGTATATGTCTGTTTCATCGTATTTATTTTGGTTTTAAATGTTCAGCGATGAAGGGATGCTGTTGAAGAGCATTGTGAATTCTGTTTTGAGAGTGATGAAAAAAAAGCCGTTGTAGGTGGCCAAACATCCAGTTGGAATGGATGAAATCGTAGAAGACTTTGAAAGAAGTCGACAAGAATATATTGAGAGTGAGCAGCAAGTACAAATTGTGGGGATCGTTGGGTTTGGCGGCTCTGGTAAAACTACACTCGCAACAGAGCTTTACAATAGGAAAAGCTCTTCCTTCTATCGCTCCAGTTTTCTGCATGACGTGCGAGATGCTACATCCAAAAATGCTTTGCATACCAAAGTGTATGAAACTCCTCGGGGACCTCCAGATCCAAAATGCTTTACCCTTTTGACAATAAAAGTTAGGGAAGGTGTGGGAATTGTTGCAGATCGGTTGAAAAACTCTTCGCGTCTTCATAGTTTTGATGATGTGAGATCACGAGGACCCACGCTCGCTACACAAAAGAGAGCCTCTGACCTAGGTAGTCCGGCTATTGTTACAACACGAAGGGACGACGAAGGTAACATCCATTTACGTAATGCAAACCCTCAATAACGCTTTCATATGCCGGGCAACCGTTTCACTTGGCATGCCTTCTTGCACTTTCTTTCCCAATGCGAAGGTTTCTTTGAAGATTAGTTGAAACATGGATGTTTGCAATGGTTGCCTTTGTCTTTAAAGTCATTGAGACTTTATGGTAAAATCAAGGATTATTGATTGCCTAGATAAGATCCGGAGAATATTGCCCAAGGAAATTTTGCAGAGGCTAAAAGTAAGTTATGATGCGCTCGATGAAGATGAACAAGAAATATTCTTGGATATTGCATGTTTCTTTATTGGTGAAAGTAGAAGTTCGGCAATTGCTGTGTGGGATGGATCAGGCTGGAGCGGTCTATATAGTTGGGAAACGCTTCAGAACAAGTGCCTTGTTGAGGTGGACGATGAAGAGCGTATAAGGATGCACGATCACCTCAGGGATTTGGGAAGACAAATTGCAAAGACACACTCACCATCGCGATTCTGGTTTCAGAGACAGAATATCCACATTCAGGTAAAATTAAATATTTCCGGTCATTAATCATAGCGTGAAAACCTTGTTTGTCTTTCAAGTCTTTCTTTTTTTGTGTTTTCCCCTAATTGGTTTGACGTTAATTTGTTGCTTTTTACCACTTAGCGAGGAATGCCGATTCGGGGGATAATGGCCGCCACAGTTGATAACTGGGGAAGATCCAACAGTCTTGACTGCCCGCAGCCTTTCAAGGAGTACATGGAGATGATGAGAATCTCAAATGTTCGGGTTGAATTACAACTTCTTGTTGTTAAAGGAAATGATTTTACCCAAGAATTTGGGGAGCTATCGAGAGGCCTTTTGTGGCTTCGATGGTCTCAATTTGAGCACAGATGTATTCCATCGTGGCTCTCACTGGAGAACATTAGAGTTCTAGAGCTTATTTCTTTAGAGTTCTTGGAAGCATTGTGGGATGACGCACATGTAAGAAATTAGCTTTGCTATTTTCCAATTAGAGTGAATGCTTTTGTTCTTTTTGAATGTTTTTATGTTTTATCTCAATAGAATTGAAAATTGGTTGTGCGCAGCCTCCTTTGCAATTGAGAGAGCTGCTAATTGAAAAAGCCCACAAGCTCCAAAGTTTTCCCAGGTCTATAGGCCATCTCAAGCATTTGAGAAGACTATCCTTAGTTGATTACCGGGGACCACTATCGAGCCTGCCAAAAGAGTTTTGTCGACTTCACTCGCTGGAAGATCTGACCTTAAATGGATGGCACACTCTATCAAGTCTACCTAACCATTTTGGGGATTTGGTAAGCCTACGGTATATAGATTTGAGTGATTGTTCGAGTTTAAAGATGTTGCCTGTGTCTTTTAAGCAGCTGATACACCTCGAATATCTCTGTTTATCTCAATGTCACAAACTCACCTTAGAATCAGATATTTTGGTAAACATAACAAGCCTCAAGGTTTTTGATGTTTCATATTGCTATGAATTACAAGAATTGCCTCACAATATCACAGATCAGGCTTCTCTAAGAAAGCTTGATTTAAGATGCACCAAGAGCTTAAGGGAGTTACCACCTAGCATTGGTCACTTGAACAAATTGGAAGGGCTCGAAATTGTTGGGTGTGAATTGTTGGAAAGTTTGCCAACTTCTTTGGGAAACTTGTCCCGCTTGACCACTCTTACACTTGAAAGTTGCCCAAAGTTATATGAGATGCCGAGTTTGGCAGGATTAGTTTCCTTAAATAATCTTTATGTGGAAGATTGCTTTACAATAAAGCAAATAGAAGGTTTAGATCATTTGACGTCCCTGAAGAATTTGCGTGTAAGGACGTGTCGGATGGTACCTGGTATACACAGTTTGCGGGGCACGGAGAGACTGCGGACGCTGAATATGAGTTCAGACAACATATCAGCTTTTGAAGCTTGCATTCAAAGCATACAGATGGAGGTAACAGAGGTTGCTAAAAATATGAAATTGTTATTCTGAAAGAAAATTGTTTTGTTTAACTGAAGTGTTTTGCAACTGATTTGCAGAAGTGGCCATGGGAAATGACAGTATGTGGAAAGATCTTTCCTGTTGTTGAGTTAATTTTGGATTCGTTCACTTTTCCTGGCCTTGCCGTGGTTGACTCATTTGTCGGTCCAATGAGACGGTGGCGTTTAACATGCGGGGAGACAAATTTGGCCAATGCGGCTATGGTGTGTTATCTTGTCCGTTCCGTTGATGGTGGTTATATAGGTATTAAGGAAGGAGAACTTACTCAAGTAAAGTTGAGCGAGGGAGACTGGGTGGTCATAAGTGTCTTCAGAGAAGTTCCCCCCCTTATTAAGGACGGTGGGCGCTATCTTCAAGCATCAATACGTGCACCAATAGGTTCTACAATTGATTCTGCTGAAGTATTTCATGGGTGGCTAATAGTTGGAGAGAGAGGCAGGATTGTGGAAGGTTTTCAGCAACTCTTCCAAACTCTTTGTAAAGCCACATCTATGAGCTAGTTGATATTATTGTTAATTTTGGTATGTGTTTGTTTCATGCTAAAATATATGTGAATAATAAAATGAATAATATTACAATTTCTCTGTGTGAATATTTTTACTAGAACAATTATTCAGTTGTGTGAATAATCATACAGTTTAGTAAATGAAATAGTAAAAAATATATAGTAATAAAATTAGGGTTCACAAATTGTTATTTATGATATGAGTTATGAATTATAATATACGATTTAATAAAATGAATAATATTATAATTTCATGATAGTCTAACATTATTAAATTGTAATATTGAAAAATAACATTACATATTTTTTATTACTGGTAGTAAATAAAATATTTCAACTAGAACAATTTTTTTTTTAATACAAGAGGGGTGTCCCCGCGACCCAACCCAGCAGCCCTTACCTTGGGTACCTATTTCAACTAGAACAATTATTCAGTTGTGTGAATAATCATACAATTTAATAAATGAAATAGTAAAAAATATACAATAATGAAATTAGGGTTCACAAATTGTTATCTATGATATGAATTATAATTGAATGCGGCATATTGTTGTTTATAGGTGTAGAATTTTGTGGTAGAGGATAGTTACTGTCAAGAAAATCTTTGTAGAGGTATTTGTCATTTAAGTTTTTCATATTAATACAATTTCAATTTTTTGTTAACTTGGCATGTTTACATTTACATTTTAAAACATTTCTATTAGATACTTTTCAATTCATAGAATAGGAATTACATAAATCGATGTTTATTAACTACAAACCAAATTAATACTAAGTACTAAATTCATAAAAATATGAAAAAAAATCTATGCATTGTTTCTTTACTAATTCATAGAATAATAATTACATGAATTTTTAGTTAGTACATATAAGTTATGATATTGCTATCGGGATTCAGCCGTAGTTTTCATGTCAAACTCATTGACCCATGTTTCATGAGTAGTGGTTCACTGGAACCCAACTCTCATGATGACGAATGGTCCACTTAGCACTCATTGCATCTAGGTGATGCTCACAAAGGTGAAGCAGAGGCCACCTCACCATCACCTAATCTAATTATAATTTTATTTTCTTTCTCTATCTTTGATTTTAAAAATTTGGGTGTTACTGTCATTTATATTACCTAACTAGGGTATTGGAAATAGAACCAATGTAAGCAATAAATCTAGGGAAACATAGACCAAAGTTATGAGCCCCAAGTACTTTCTAAGTGTTGTAGTTTATACCTCATACTCAGACATATAAATTTAAACACCAATAGAATCAGACATAGGAATAACTTATACATTGACAAAATAATAGATAACATTATATAGATAGAATTTTAGTGTCCATTGCATTAATCAGATCAAAAATAGTACAATTTTATATCTTCCCCTATACTCGTGCTCATCTCTTATCTAATATTCATACATATACAAACTTGTATACTGTTCTTACATAGATTCCTATGTTCTCTCTTCCTTATACTTGCTTACTTTCTATCATTCATATCTTTCCCTACCTTCATATCTAAGGAATGGGACATGACCCATCTATGGTACCCCTAGTCTAGATGAAATCTTTATAATATTATGCTTTGTAAGTGGTTTTATGGAAAGATGTGGTATTTTTTCATGGTGTTGTCTCTACTATCCTATTTTCTAGCTAAGATCACTTGTTGGTGTACCAAAATAAAGGATGGTTGATTGGTTCCTATCTAGGATGAGTGAATATTGCTATGTTCATCCTCAAATATGGCAAGGGTACTTGAGGCCAAATCTACATCAATGAAATGGAACCAAGTCAAACAACCTAAAAAGTGAAGTAACCCACCATTAACCTTCACTACCCTAAGGTATAAACTTCATGGGGGATTAGCTTGATTGATAATATTCCACTTCCAAGGGCCATGTGTTTTAATTCACCCCACTTTTTAGGCTCTAATGTAATGTTAGAGTTAGGGTCATACCCTAAGGTGATGAAATCCCTAGGAAGTTCCATATAAGAATTATTCAATCACTTTTGGTCACCCAAGATCACATGAACATAAGGGGAGGGAATACACAATTTGAGTCCTTAGGATAAAAGAAAAGAGATCAAATCTAATATTTTGATCTCCAAGATCACCCAAGGGTGTGAGGAGAGACTATACACTTGAGTATGGCCTCAAAAACACGACATCAAAGATTAATTCCTTTCAAAAAATTAATGTTTTCCTAGAGATTTGTGATACATTATTTTTCTTCAACAATTGTTTTCTATAACCAAAAGCATTAGTAGTTTAATATTATTTTCTTAGACATATGATTTATCCACAAGATTCAATGTTAAATGGCAATGCACAATAAAGAAATGATTAGTGCAAGGGGGTTAAACAAGATTAAATGCTAAAAATAAAGGAATTGTATTATGAACCATGGTAGCGCCAATAAGCCCAAGAAGTCAAGAAATGGAAGAATTTCTAAAATAGGGCATGAATACACCAAATGGTAGAATTTGGAAAATTATACTTGAGGGAAGAACTACTAAGATATGTAGTGCACTCACTAAAAGATAGAGTAGGTCTGTCATGATATGATATATGAGAATGCATTAATTGGTGGTGGATATACTAAGAGGTAGAGTGTAGCCATTGAAGTGGTTTCTCCTATGCAAAAAATGGAAAAAATAGATGAAAGGTCAATTTGAGCATGTTCAAGATAAAATTTTGATAGCATGACCCATTACAAAATTTATTTTTGAAAAAAATAGCAATTCATCATATAAATTGCTAAATAATATATTTAAAAGGGGTCAATAGTCAGATTTCCCAATTTATATCAGGGCCACCAAAATGTAAAGTGAGACTGTTGAACTATGTCAAAGTTGTAAAAACCAATAAGACAATGTGCAATTCATATAAATACTTAGATTAGGATTCAAATGTGTATAGCATAGTGGCCTATAAATTTGACCCCCTATTCAAAAATTAAATGTTAATGTGTTAAATCATGAAAAATGCATAGTAGAGGGGTCTAGAGTGGATACACTAATTCATCAAAATATTCCAAGAACATAGAGAAATTTTGTTGAACTATAACCAACAAGCTTAAAATAGCTAAAACAACTGAAAATGAATAATAAAAGGGACATGGGTCCCAACTAGCATGCCATAAATGTGTACATATAATTTTAAGCATTCAAGAATTATTTTAAACAATGTTAACCCATTCTACCCAAAATACACGAAATACTTAGGTTAAGAAAAATAATTAGTAAACATTGATGAAAACAAAATAAAATATCACCAACACCAACTCCTATTACACCAAATATATGGTATTTGTGCTCAAATATGATTGATTTGGTGGTATTTATGTGCCTTCAATAGAAACATAAAATTGCATTATGAGGTTAGATTAAAATAACTTGAGTTAGTTTTAATTTATATATTTTTGGCTCAAGAATTGGATGGCTAGGATCAAAATTAGAGATCAAAGGCTCCTATTAATTGAGAGCCTTTGGAGGATGAGGAGAAGACAAGTGTCATTATTTGGTTGTTGGATAAGGTCAAGTCCAAGGTTAAAGGGGAATTTATTGTTGAGAATCCCTTTAGAGAAAATGGAGGGGTGAGATGGAAAAGGGTACTTGGTCTAGTACCCTTGAGAGATGGTAAATTCCTTTGACCAATGTGACATTGTATGGAGGTAATTTCACATGTACAAAGAGGCCATTCCTTGTGTACACATCCCATACCTATGTACACATGTGGGGATGTTCAATATTTGAGATATTTTGATCGAGATTAGTGAGTGCAAGTCACTAATAAAAAGTAGATGGAAAAGATAATTAAATAAAGAGGTATATTTATTTAATTTTTGGAAAGGGCATGGAGAACTTAGGTAAAAGTAATATTTTTATGTATCTATATAAAGTGGACTATAAAAGAAGGTTGCTTAATGATTTAGGCTAGGAACAAGATTAGGTGAATAGTGATGAATGATGAATTTATTAATTAAATAATAAAATATTATTTAATTAATAAGGTGATAAAAATTAGATGATTAATTGGGTAAATGGGGATTTAGTTGATATGAGTTTTCCATAGTTCATGATATTATAGAGTAAGCTTTTGGATTCAACTATGTTTTTTTTTCTTTTGACATTTCGGACCACACAGTGGTCCATCATTAGGAAGAGGAAAAATGTGAAAAATGAGTGCAAATTAGCCTTATGGAGGGTGGAGGAGATGAGCTAAGAGAGAAGAATTATAAATTCAAGAGAATAAATATACTATAAACAAATATATTATACACATATGATTGTGATATAAACAAAAATAATATAATAATATACAAAACATAAAAACATAACTTGGAAAATGTGATATAAATAAATAAACATCCATATAAGCATATATGTGTATAAACATGTATAAACATATCAATAACATATATAAACATATACAGGTATATAATATGCTCATAATATATGGATAAACTTATTATATTTAAGCATATGTAAATATACTAATATAGCATAAGTATACATGTATAAACCAGAAAGTATAAACAAATACTAAGTATTTACATACATATATAAATGTGTGCATAATTGTATATCCTAACAAATTATAGTCACACATAAACATAGATGAACATAAGTACATAAATACAATATATAAACAAAGGAAGAGTCATATATACAAAAATTAAAAGAATAAATGTACAATTATAAACATATGTATAAATAAAATGTAAAAACATGTATGGTTATGCTTATATAATATGGTAAAAACATATAACAAAATATTAGCATGTTTATGTGTTATATTTATACATAAGCATACACATATAAACATATAAATACATATGTGAACAAATAGGTTTTTATTCAATTAATTATAGAGGAAATGGTTAGGTTATTAGGTCATTGATAATGTGTCAATTTTAGGTGTCTACACCTTGTTAAACATTAAATTAAGTTCTAATACAACAAATTGAGCATGTGGTATATCATTATTTAACCACCTACAACATCTACATTTGTAGAGCAAACTAAGCATATTACACACTTTCTTTGTGTGTCTTCAATCTTGTCTACACCCTTAAATAAACTCAAGGAGTCAGACTAAGAAGAGCATACCTTGCATGTCAAAAATACAATGGTATCTATAGGCCACCACATTTGTCATTACATATCTAGATACTCAAAGAAAGTAGAGCTCAAGAGATCAAAAGCATACACATTTTTTTCACAAGTAGAGTTCAAATCCACAAATTAGTGTTGAATGTACAAGTATTAATATCATTTCTTTAATGTAAAATTAAACCAAGGAAGATACAAGTTATTTAATAGTCTATCATTACTAAATATACCACAATAACATTTTACAAATTCGACATAAAACCAAACTGTTATCTTTTTTTTATCATTGAAAAAATACATATATTGAATTACTTTCTAACCATTATTTGTTATCTCTATTTGATTTATTTCTATTGTATGCTTTGATCATCAATTAATTTATTCCAATTTAATTCTTGTGATTGGCAAGCTTTTTTATCTAGAGACATTAATCATAATTAATCTTTAACTTTCTAAAATTCTACATGAAAAATTAAGATCTAAATTTGATAGTTGACTTTATCTATTTAGCAATAGTTTTGTAATAGTTAATTATTTGAAATTGTCCTTCAAATAATAAAAATTATCAAATTAAAATAAAAACATATAGAAATTTTGATAATCTATAAAAAAAAAACTCTCCTTTCAAATAATACAACCTTTTTTAAAATTATAATTATATAAATAGTAAACAAAAGAATTCAAAGACACATTTATGATAGATTCGTGAAATAATAAACTTAATCTAATTAAAATAAAACCTATTCGATAATCTATTAAAAAAAAACTCCTTCAAATAGTATAACCTTTTTAAAATTATATTTATGCTGGGCGTATCTAATTTGAGAAGAGTTGACCTGTTTTTGGCTATCAACATTGAAACTCCCTCGGGAGACGATACAAATGATTTCCTTCATCTAATATTTTTTGCATTTTTACCGTTTATTTTGGCGTCAGTGTTATTTTCGCTTTATTTCCACCAATAGTTTTCTCCGTTCCAAGGGTGTGTAAAGATTTTTTCCTCTGCTACCGTACGATTTGACCGATGGCTGGACTCATTACATTTTATTAAAAACTCGCTTCAATGAGCGATTTGTATTTCAAAGTTGCTTGATAGAGGCCCAATAGATGGCCTGCGCTTGCTTTCAACAATACAATTTCTAATTCCTGCATGGATTCCCATTACCCTAGAGATGCTAACATGGAGTGGTGTGTAGTGTATTGTATATACCAGCACATTCCTTATTTGTACTCATTACTGTTTCTAGTGTGATTAGCACAAATTCAAGTTGAAAAACTTGCACAGGGAAGCAGAATGATCCCCTTACCTTTCCCACTTACCCACAGCGAGTCCTTTCATGGCGCAAGACTGTGTAACTTCATCCTCCTCCTCCTCTTTCCACAAGCTACGCCTCCCTCAGAACGAGGACGAGGAAGAAGAGTCCATTCTTAGCCTGAGATCGTCGGGTGAGAGGCCCAACAGGGAGACCGAGTTACAGGGAGACCATTCATGATTGTGGATTCAGGATTCACTGCAACTGTACTGTTACCACAAGCATTTTACACCAATTCTGAATCCACATGAGTTGAAAACCCAATCTCACTGATATGTCAATCATTCATGCTAATAACTTATGGCTTGATTCTTCCGAATGATGCTCACCCAACTGCTGCCACAAATCTTATCCTTCATAACAATCTACATTCCCCAATCTTAAGCATAACAGTATACATTTTCAAAAGCATGGTGATAAAACAAAATATGAGACACCCGTCACAATGTATCATCATTATCTAGAGACTTGTCTTCAAAAACCCTACAAATTAAGGCGGTATTGTAAAGATCATTGCTGTAAGGAAGGATCATCAGAAAATACAAACTAGGTTATTAAAATTAAGAACCCTTAAGAACTTATACTTAATATATATGCTTTCAGTCTATATATGCAAAAGGTTATTGGGATGTGGATTCATGTTAGGTATTATACATGGAAATACTACGATAGACATGTATGAACACTGGAATCACAAACAGGGCACCTGAAGCGTTTGACAAGCCAAATTTATATGTGAACCATGAAGCAAAATATGGACAATGCATGTGAATATTTGATAGAGTTACTCAAAGAAATGTGATCTGTAGACGCTTTCGTTGCAAAATTTATAAAAAATGGATTCGAAGAAAAGACTTTAGAAACTCATGAGCAAATGGTGGTCTCATGGGCATACATTCAAAATATTAGTCTCAAAAATTAATGTGAAGAGTAAAATGCGTGTCGCACGTTTTGTAGGAATGAATTGAACTAAACAAGACACGTAACTCCACATGTAGCTATGCAATCTATTTAGCCATTACATCTTCTAATAACTACTTTCAAATGCCCACTTCATATTTTTCTGGGAAGGATATTCAAGCCGAAAGAACAAGAGAAAACCGCCATTGAAAGCATTGTGGAGAATATTGTAAGAGTTTATGGATTAGATTGTAAAAAATTTGCATCAACGTCTTGAATCACACTCTGTGATTCCCATGCTCTCTTCTATCCTGATGATGAATCACGGAGTGTGATTCGAAATGTTGATGCAAAAAAAATTGACACAATCTAATCCAAGCTCTTACAATATTCTATGAATAATGGGGAAATCTATTGTGCTAGCATTATGGAGATCACTTGGAGCTATTTTAGGATATTAAATTAAAGAAATGTGGTGTCATAGAATCCCAGTCAAGGTACGTGGACAAGCTTAATAATGTGGAAGCACAGTCAAGGTACGTGAACCATTTTGCAGGACGGGACGCATCCCAACTATAGTTTTACTTCATTGAATATTGTGTGTGCATATATTCATTGTACTAAGGGTTTCACTTTTGTAAAATCCACAAGCCTTCAAGTTTTAAGGGTTTCACATTTGTAGAACTCGAGGCTTTTTCACTTTTATTTTATAACATTACACATAAAGCCCTTGAGATCCAGATTGCAATGCTTTGGATATCAGAATATCTGATAAAATCTTTTTGCCCAAAACAAGAATTAGGAA
>VDFB02208828.1:0-31072 GCA_007258455.2 Sequoia sempervirens | reverse complement strand
GGGTGGTAGGAAGATGAACTCATTTCACAGAATAAAAAATATTCTGTGAAATGAGTTCATCTTCCTACCACCCCAAAATGCGCCCAAGCTGGTGAGGTGGAAGCATAAAAAAATTTCTAAGGCAAAGTTTCATCCGCCTCCTATGCCAAAATGCGCCCAGCTCAAGCTCTCATGTTGGAAAAGATTCTAAGTATAAAACTCGTCCTGCAGCCTATACAAAATGCGCCTAAACTGGAGAAAGCCAAGGAAAAGTCAAAGAGTCTCGTCCTGCTCCCTAGCCTAAATGCGCCCACTCTAAGAGGTTGATGAGAAAAGAATTTCTAAGGCATGGAGATATCCTCCACCACCCTCCATTTGCGCCCATGTTTAGGAGTCAACAAGGTCAAAGGGGCGTTTCAAACTCCATCCTCCTTCATGCATGAAATGCGCCCAAATAAGGGCAAGTAAAGACAAAAACAAAAGGGGGAATATTCCAAGGGAGGTGGCGTTGCAGATTTTCATCCTCCTAGGCATGTAAAATGCGCCCAAAACCAAGAAAGTCAACCAGTCAACAAGTTTCGTCCTCCTCAAGGGGTGAAATGCGCCCAAACAAGCTCAAGTGAGGACAAAAGGTGGAATACAAAGAGTCATCCTCGACCTACATAGAAATGCGCCCAAGTTTATGTGGTAAAAGGTAAGTGAATGGAGTGAAAGAAGGTAAATAAAGTGAAAAAATACTTCATGGCATGGTGAAAATAATATGCTAGGCGTCATCCCTCTTCAAGTGATAAATGCGCTCAAGGTGGTGGATGTTGGAGAATTTTCCTAAGGCGTGTGGAGTGTGAGAACAAGATGTTGGGCGTGGTTTTATCCTTCACACATGTTAATATGCGCCAAGTGAAGAGCATGTGAAGTATGAAATAAAGTGCTAGGCGTGGTAATATTATTCTCCAAATGCTATGCGCCAAGGGTGGCAAAGTGAAATAAAGTATAAGAAGGGTGATGAAATATTCCTCTAAGGCGTTGGAAGTGGAGTCTTCTGGCAAGTGTAAAAGAGGAGAGGTTTAATATGCTAGGCGTGGTGAAATACAAGTTGTTGGCAAATATTGCTAAGGCGTTGAAGTTGCAAGGTGATAAAATTTCCTCTAAGGCATTGGAGCTCCAAAAATATTTTTCAAGTGTGAAGTTAAATACGAAGTGGTGGCTAGAAAATAAAATGTGCCAGGCATCTCTGTGAATAAAATTTTCTAAGTGAAGTTGGTATTTTCACAGGCAAAGTGGATCGAGCTGGATATAAAATTTTTAAGGCAAAATTTTCCAAAGAGATGATTTAAAAAAAATTTCTAAGGCACAAAATATTTTCTTCCTCTAGAAAATGTGCATAGACTCTGAAGAGATAAGATTTTTCTTGAAGCACAGATGAGTCGCCTGAGGTGAAGTCAGAAGATGCCAGCTCCACAGGATTGATAAAATTTTCCAAGTCAGAGCAAAATTCTCAGAGGGGATCGAAGAACGAGAATAAATTTGATGAAAGAATATTTTCTAAGGTTTAAAATTCAAGAAAATTAAATGAACCCGTTCGTTGGGCACCCATGAATTCGATGCGTTCTGGAGAAAATTTTCTTCTGGGTATCGAAGATTATCGATGAGGAGTTGATTTTAAGGTCTTCCACAGCTTGTCGAGAATTTTGGGATGAAGATTTTAAGTGGGCACCAGGTTGATGAATTTCTTAAGGGAGATTTGAAAATTTTCTAAGGCAAAAATGAAGGAAATGTGTTTTCAAGGTGAAATCCTCCAGGCGATGAATTTGAAAAGAACTGCCTAGGTGAATTTGCTTAAATCCTTCGTGAAGATAGTTTTCTTGAGTCAAAGATGGACAAAATCAAAGTTGTCAAGAACTCCAGCAGGTGAAATGAATTTCTCAGAGATAAAGTTTGTCTAAGGCATGAACTTGAACACAAAGTTGGCGATGAACGCTTGGAAGTCAAAGCGTGAGAATCAGGTAAGCAAGTTAAATTTATATTATGAAATGTTCTGATACCCCTCTCCTTGCTTGTTTTGCAGGAGGAATGCCGAGGCCAGAGCACGATGAATTGAAGCGATGACGCACGATGATATTACAACCTTCGGAGGAAGATAAAGTTGTGAGTTTCAATCTCGAGGAAGAAAAAGTTGCAAGAAATTGGCTAAGTGTTAGCTCAAGTGACAAAGATGAAATGTTTTCAAAACTCAAGATGAAGAAAGGATGGAAGCTCGGGCGAAGCCAAAGAACAAAGTCAAGAAGAAGATCAAGAACAGTGTGAACGCGTCTACAAACGAAATCTTCTAGAAGGATGATGGTGGACATTATGGCGCATTTATTACCCCCCTCTCCTTTGTGGCGGTTTTTAGGGCAATATTGTTTAGGGCTGAGGTGGCACGATTCTGGCCACTCTATTAATTGTAACCCTAGCCGTCTTTTGGGACTTGGCTAGCTATATAAAGGGGGAGTCCCCCTCATTTGTAATTCATTAGACATTAGAAAGTAGACAGTAGAGAAGATCAGAGTAGAATTAGAGTAGAGGGACAACTTAGAAGTAGCTTAGAAGTAGATTGATAGTGTAGTTTGAAGAAGAGGGAGAGTTTTCCCTTTGAAAACTTTGTAAGAAATTGTTGTGTAACACTCTTCATGATAATAGATCTTTTCATTGATGATGGAATTCGTCTTGTCATGAATAGCTAGCAAGGTCTCTTCGTCCTTCCGATTCAAATGGTAGCATAAAATAGTTCAAAGTAGAATAAGTTTCATTTCATGCAAGTAGAAGATAGGAATTGTGGAATGTGGCGTTTGATCTAAGCAACTTCGTCTATCCATACCACTAGTGTATTTGCTGATGGTGAATGCGCCTTGTGTGGTCAACTGGAATATCATGTACTTAACTTCGATCATGATTTGTATGTCTATATGCGTCGTTGTGATGGTATTTTCATGCTAAGTTGTGATTTGAACATCTCTAGTCATCTCCCTTGAAGATTGCACCGACTCCGTGGAAGCTGTCCGATGCGAGGCAAAGCGAAGTTCGGTTTGAAGTTTGCTGAAGTTGAGCTCCATATCCCACGCCTTAGAATAGATTTAGACTCTCTAAACCCTACCCCATTTCAATTCAGTACTTTCCGGTTAGAATAGGAAACCCGCGCTTCATAGACAAATCTTTCGAGCATTTGAATTCCTTTCTCCGCTGCCGAACAATTCTGTAAGTCCCCTTGAAATACCAGCAAATCACATCGAGCCAACCGAGCCTATTCGCATTAAAGGAACCTTGGAGTTGAACGCATGAACTTTCTTGCAATCTTAGCATGCGGAATACTTTGATCAAGAGAGAATAGGGGAGCCGTTGGCAACTTTATTCTGCGTTGGTGCAGTCACGAAAAACACATCAACAGGAATGAGAGTCGATTTTAGCTTTTTGGGGTTTGCTCCTATGGTGCCTTAGTTTGGTTCTTTCAAAGAGCAATTCTCTGAGGAGTTGACTAAGTTTATGCAGTATTTGATTGCTCTTCTTACAGAAGGTTTTCAGGAGGTCTCTTGTATTGGTACCTTGCAAGATAGTGCCTTGAGAAGATGGTGCTATAGATCTCCTAGGTTGTCTTGGGATCTTGGGATCATTCTTGGTTTTAGTTTGGATCCGTTAGATGATTGCAAGGTTATATTGGCATTGCTTGAGGACAAGCAATTTTGGGAAGGGCAAACTGTAATGTCCCCTTCCTAACCTATTTAGAAGTTTGGCAAAGTTATCTTATTCAATAGTTCCTATACGTTAACAAGTTTATGATTAGGGAACTTTGATAGCAGCTTATCCAGCATGGCGTGGTTGAGATTTGTGTAACTCCCTTTTCTGGGGTGTATTTGGTGATTTCCCCCATACTTACTATATTTAGTAAGTCAATCTCGAGCACTGACGGAGCCAGCTATCTATTCTGCTATTTTTAGAAGCGTCGCTAGGAGCAATTAATATCAATATTTTAATATTTGAATGGTCCAACGCATTTATTTTAAATAACACAAAAATATTAAAGTTTAATTAAATATTTAACTTATTTATTTTATAAAGTTGCTTTAAAAAAGGGGGTCAAGGGAATAAGCGAAAATACTAAAAAAGTAAATATTTGTGCAACTTAAGTGGGACTTGAAGTTATTCAAAAATGCTTTTTCGAAAAGCAATGAAAAAAGCAAAAAAGTGATTTTTTCGAAAAAGCAACAAAAAAGCAAAAAACACTTTTCCAAAAAAATAGTGAAAAGGCAAAAAATGCTTTTTAAAAGCAAAAAAAAAAAAACCATTTTCCCAAAAAAAGCAAAAAGCGCTTTTTCGATAAAGCAACGAAAAGCTATAAAAGAAGGTGTGGGGCTCTCATTTGTTTTATGTCTGATGGCATTTGATATTGCTATTCTCTCTGGAGAAGTTTGCTTCTTGGTTTGTGAGGACGGAAACCCTCATAGGAAACATTCTTCACACTATTGAAAGACACAATCTGGAGGATTCTTGGTGTTTTCATTCAGGAAACACAGTTGAGCAGATTGGAATTCCTATTGTTCAGATATTATTGAAAATTCATTGAATATTAGTTGGTAATTGATGGAGCGAGGGTTCAAAGATTATTATTGCCGCTATTTATGTTTCTTTGAGCTGGCAGTACCATTTCCCATGCTGGTCGTACACTTTTGGGAAACACTGGAGACTCTTGTTGCTGGTCGCTAGGGTTTTGGGTGTGGTTCAAAGGCTGTTTGGAGGTGTCTAGACCTGCACACATCAATCTATATTGCAGTTTCGTTATTGCTGCTGTCCTTGATGATTGGTGCCCATTTTTGACACTCCAATTTGAAGATTTCTTCACTAGTTCAGTCTTTTGTTTGCTGCACTTTCTAGGTATGTTGGATTTGGATAATAGGTGATATTTTATGAACTGGGTTGTAATTATTTTGATGAAAAACTGAGAATATTTGCTGATATAAAAATCAGAATTTTCAGCTGTGTAATCTTGATGTAATATTCAGTTTTGAATTGAAAATATTATTTCAATATCTTCCATTTTACTGCATTATATTGTTATATCAAGCATTGCAAAAAACTATTAAAACATTCATCCAAAAACAAACAAAAAATACCAAAGGCAAAACAGGGCTGAATATTACACATTTGCTTCCCAAGTCTTGTGATGTGACTCTCCTACATCAAAATTCCTTTCGCTCCAATGCTGGTCATCTTGTAGCTTCATTTGGTTTGGTGCCATAGAAAAATTCACCCTAAGAGAAGAAGGTACTTGCTTTTCATGCATAATGTGGGCTTTCACTACATAAACTCTTGGTGAAAATGATGAAGTCTCTAGAGAGTTCCATAGTAGAATCCTATTTCTAGGCTAATAAAAATTCACCCTAAGAGAAGAAGGTACTTGCTTTTAATAAAACTTTGTAAGAAATTGTTGTGTAACACTCTTCATGATAATAGATCTTTTCATTGATGGTGGAATTCGTCTTGTCATGAATAGCTAGCAAGGTCTCTTCTTCCTTTCGAATCCAAGTAGCTTAATTTCATGCAAGTAGTTTACGTTGATGTGTGGTGTTTTATTGAGATAGCTTCGCTTTATTCCATACCACTAGCGGCTTGTTGATGATAAGTTCGCCTTGTGTGGTCAACTGGACATTATCTTGAGTTTAACTTCGGTTGTGATTTATATGCTTATATGCGTGATGGTGTATGCATGTTAAGTCATAATTTGAACATCTTTTGCTATTTCCCTTGAAGATTGCACCGATTTTGCTGAGGCTGTCCGATGGAGGCTAGGTGAAATCCGGTTGAAGTCTATTGAAACGAAGCTCCACATATCCTGCATTTAGAGTAGCACATAAATTTCTTAGGCCTTAACCCCTTTTACTTTCCGCACTTTCTGATTAGTTTTAGGAAAGGAACCACATTGCCAAATCATACGCGCAAGAATCCCTTTCAAATCACATACCCGCTGCTAATTGCAAGAAATCTGAACAATTGTGTAAGTCCCCTCGTAAGAACACAGCAATTCACATCAACCAAACTGGGTCTATTCGCACTTAAGGAACCTTGGAGTTGAACATGCGAACTTTCTCGCAATCTTAGCGCATGGAATACTTTGATCAAGAGAGAACGGAGGAGCCCCAAAACTATTTTGTTCTGCTGTTTGGTATGGTCACAAAATCCACATCAACAATTCCCAACAACTGCTAGATTGCAAACTAATGTGATTCCAGGGTTCCATATTAATCTCAAAAAAGATTCACCATGCTGACGTTGCGCCACTCTGATCATAACTGACAATCCATCGTGCTCACACTGCACTTTCCATTTCGGAAACCCAAAAATGTAATCATCATAAATTCCCATACTAAAATACCTATAAGGGTTGAAACCTATACTATGAAACATCTCCCATTGAAGCATCCCAACAACGTCCATAATTGCAATCCTTGTACCTAACATGATCTTGGGCAACTGGAAGAAATATCTGCTCAACCCAAAACCATACTCCTCAATATACCTCCTCAATGTGTCATGCCAAGTCATAACTATAGATGCAAACTCCTCCAATCTTCTTGCAAAAAGGAAAGCAATCCTTTGCAAGAGTTCAACAAACTCACCAACATGGCACCATATGGATCTAACATGTCTCCTTTGTGCTAATCTAATACAACAATGAAATCCTGCAGAAACACTTATTGTTCCAACTCCAAAGGTCATTGAGTGATGAACCAAAGCATGTAGAAGTTCGCTGTCCTGAACCCACATTGAGAGTAAACTATCAAAGTTTACATCACAAACCTTCATAAGATGAACTCTCTGAGTTAGGAAGGTTTGAAGTAATCAATATTTTCTGCTATTTAAAACCGAAATCAGTAGAGTACAATATAATTTTAGTGCCCTACACAAAGAACAACAGTGGTACCAATGAATTTCCCAAGTACAAGCATGCGTGAAAAACATTGTGTTGCACCAAAATAACTCAGAAGTGGCTGGGAAACACCTCCAATCAAACTCCAACTGAAATCTATTACTTCCTTGACAAAGAAGAAAGCACCAACTCCTTTGAATAAGAGCAAACCAAAAGGTGAAGTGACTGACTTGCAACCCAAAAATAGGCTCAACACTGAAATTCCGATCAATTCTTTGCCAAGTAACACTCCCACGAGTATCCATTCATTTATTACTCATCCTTACTTAAAATCTCTCTCCAATCCATTTGTGGATAAGCAAATCGAATTACCAAATGGCTGGTAAAGAAAGGAACATCATTAATTCTGAAATTTTCATCCTTATACCTCCAAATGTCTTCCCTTCCATTCCCAATTAAATTCATCAATTCTTGTTGAGGATCCCAAGCATGGGTACCCAACCAAGAATGATCTCCAACATGCCTAGAAAGGTGCACAACATAATTCCGAGTGCCATCCAAATCAACATGCACATCATGGAAATTTGTGACTTCTTTAGTAATCCCTTGTAGCCCATCCATGAAAGCACCAACAATTGAAATGCGAAGAGCAATTGTTGTCATCAAAACCATCCCCAAAGAAAGATTAGTATAATATATAACATCACTCAATCCAAAGGATGGATTGTCCAACATGTAGATGTTATGTTTAAATCATTCTTCCTTCAAAACTATGCAAGTAAAAAGCTTTAAACCACCTTTCCTTGCTGCTGTTCTGAAATTTCCAGCAAGCTCTAGAACATTGTTTGGAAACTTTTCAAAATCTGAAACGTTAAAGTCTCCATAAATCAATACATCCCATGAAGATATTGCATCTCCTAGTGTCATAATACTCCATGTGCAATCCTCATTTTCCTCCTCCTTAGCACATTTCATAGCCGGTGGTCTCCCAGGAGGGTAACCAATCACCTCATAATGTGAATTTAAATCAAAACTACACTGAAAACCACATTGAAAACCACACTCTAACTCAAGTTCTGAATCTTCTCTCAGATCCCATACCTTGCTATTTTCACCAAATGCAAGGCTACAACCAGGAGTAGTTCCATCATTCAACTCAAAAAGTGGTTTGTCATACTCCATATCAACATCTACCTCAACAAAGGATTATCAATAAATTAAAGATTATCCTCTTCTCCAAGATCAAACCAATCCTCCTGCTGATCCAAATTCCTATTTTTTGATTTTTTAGGACAATCGGTGAGATCATACTCCTCCTGAATGAAGTCAAGCTCCTCAATTACTTGCATGACTTTTTTAACCTTTTCTGTATTCTCTTGTTCCCTGAATTGTTTGGCCACAAAAAACTGATCTTCTACTTCAAGTAATGCATTTTGAGTGTTGCCCAATGAATCCTTGGTTGATTCAAGCTCAATGGTAAGCTCTTCAATCTTACCCCTTAATTCTTTGGATTTAGATATAGCCTTATCTGCAATCTTAGTAGCCACATCTCTATCTTTGATCATGTTCAAATAGGCTGATTTCATGTCTCCCACTGTGCTCTTAATGTTTTGCAAATCAACAAGAGAAACAATTTGTTCACATTGATTTTTGGGTGTCTTTTGGATGGGATTTTCAACAAGACTCTTCATGTCATCCAACTTAGATAATGTTTGCACTTCGTTTTCAACTGACACCATTAATTGTTTCTTCCAAGCTTCCTCATTAATGTCAAGACCTCGCAAGTTTAGAGATCTGCTGTTATAATGCATATGAAAATCAGAACTTCCTTCGTACCTTGCAATGGTGTCACCATGGCTACCTCAAGTCTCATGTGCCTCTTCTTCAAAGCTTGCCTCATCTTCATCACTAGGCCTCTGATCAAAATTAGCCCCAAGCATAAACAATTCTGATTTGTCTTCGAGATCATGCCTCTCAAAATAAATTCCCTCTAATGCATCCTTTTCGCATTCTTTATGCTCTAAGGTTGGGACAACAACTTGGTCAAAAGAAGATTCTTCCCAAACTGATTCTTCATCATACTTTGGTCCCCAAACACCTGGATCCCATGGTCCTATGAGCTGATGTTTTCTTTTTGAAAGAGTATGCTCAATGTATACCTTTTGAGTGGTTGTTTCCCCCATCACTTGATTTTTCCCATTATCATTTTCAGCAGTGGACTGTGGTTCCACATCATCAAAGTCACCAAACTTTTGCTCAAAATTAGTTGCATGTGTTGATAAATCAGATTTGTTCTCAAAAAATGGATCAACACTAGTAATGTCATCCTTCATGCATTCATTGTGTTCTAAAATCAGAACATCATCATGATAAAAAAGGAATTCATCCCATGTAGGATTCCCATCATACTTAGGTGTCAATATACCCGGATCCCATGCATTGAAAGGCTGATTGCTTTGATCACCGTGCCCTTCTTGTGATGTTGTCTCCTTGGATAAATTGCTCTCTAACACACCACTACTAAAGTCAACATAAGTATCTCCCTCCATAGTCTTAGTTTGGAAGTCCAAACCCAAACCACCTAAGTCTTCATATCTATAATCATCATTGTTTGTTGTTCAAAAAGCTTCACCTATTTCAGCTGCTTTGTAAACTTCATCCCTTTTGCCTTCACTGTGCCCATCATCTAAAGGTATATGATTGATCTCAACTTTGTCAAACTTGATACTAGTGTCAACAATTGCATTGGATAGCTCAAAAGAAGCATTCAAGACTACTGTTATGTCCTTTTCCTCATGCACTATCTCATCAATGGTAGCCACATGCTTACTTAAAAGGTCATCTTGGGTTCTTGTCATACATTCTCTGTGTGATAGCTCTGCTGTATTGCGCACATCCTCAACATGAATAGTTGCATGCACCATCATAGAATCACCTTGAGGCTCTATAATGTATCCCTCAACATGCTCTTCTTTTGAAGGGGCATTAGTAAAATCACCATACCCATCAGCTTTACTAAAATCTTCTGTGAAGTCATTAGTTTTAGAATCATCTCTGGATGGATCCGAATTAGGAAGTCTAAGGGATTGTTTTGGGGCTCTGTCACACATCCCTCATATGTCAAGGCAGCCTTCCCATCCAAACATTTAGATTTTGCAACAATCCTTGAGTATGTCTTTTTAATGTTAGGATCCCTCATTAGCGTGGTCAATTCTTGTATCAACTCAAATATGGACTTCTCTGTAGTCATCTTACCCTTTTGCTTCTAATAACTGTCAAAGAAGAATGGTGATGGACATGTAGGTGCTAGTCACCAACATGCAAGAGATATGAAACCATTGAAACTCTATTGTGCAATTGAGAATTGCACAAGTGTTAGTTAACCAACAGGTTGGCAAGATCACTGACTCTGATACCACTGTAATATGCAGCCCTGTTTTGCCTTTGATTTTGTTTTTTGTTTTTGGATGAATGTTTTAAGAGTTTTTTGCAATGCTTGATACAACAATATAATGCAGTAAAATGGAAGATATTGAAATAATATTTTCAACTCAAAACTGAATATTACATCAAGATTACACAACTGAAATTTCCAGATTTTTATATCAGCAAATATACTCAGTTTTTCATCAAAATAATTACAACCCAGTTCATAAAATATCATTTGTTATCAAAATGGGCACCGATTATCAAGGATAGCAGTAGCAATAACGAAGCGACAATATAGATTGATGTGTGCAGGTCTAGATGCCTCCAAACAGCCTTTGAACCACACCCAAAACCCTAGCGACCAGCAACAAGAGTCTCTAGTGTTTCCCAGAAGTGTATGACCAACATGGGAAATGGTACTGCCAGCTCAAAGAAACATAAATAGCGGCAATTACCAACTGATATTCAATGAATCTTCAATAATATCAGAACAATAGGAATTCCAATATGTTCAGCTGTGTTTCCTGAATGAAAACACCAAGAATCCTCTAAACTATGTCTTTCAACAATGTGAAGAATGTTGTCTATGAGGATTTCCGTCCTCACAAACCAAGTAAACTTCTCCAGAGAGAATAGCAATACCAAATATCATCCAGCATAAAACAAATGAGTGCCCCACACCTTCTTTTATAGCTTTTTCATTGCTTTTTTGAAAAACAGATTTTTTTTGCTTTTTTGCTATTTTTTCAGAAAACATGCTTTTTGCTTTTTTGTTGCTTTTTCAAAAAAATGCTTTTTGTTTTTTTTCATTGCTTTTTCGAAAAAGCATTTTTTAATAACCTTAGGTCCCACTTAAGTATATGAAATATTTACGTTTTTAATATTTTCCCTTATGTCTCCCTTGACCCCCTTTTATAAAGCAACTTTATAAAATAAATAAGTAAAATATTTAATTAAACTTTAATATTTTTATGTTATTTAAAATAAATGCGTTGGACCATTCAAATATAAAAATATTGATATCAACTGCTCCTAGCGACACTTCTAAAAATAGCAGGATAGACAATTGGCTTTGTTGGTGCTCAAGATTGACTTACTAAAAATAGTATGGGAGAAATCACTAAAAACTAGTGTTCCTTGGGGATATGTTCCCCCCAAAAAATCCCACGTTTCCTAGATGGGGACGTCTCAGAGACTTGGGGACTTGGGGCGAACGTCCCCCCACCAGCTCACCACCAGCACTGCCATCTCGCCACCGTCCCACCACCAGTGTCGCTGTCTCCAAGACGCCACTAGGACTTTGAGGATGCTGGGGTGTCCTCAAGACGTCTAGGGGACTCTTAGTTATTTCCAAGATGTATAATTCTTATACTTATACATCTTTTTATAACTATTTTTTCAAGTACTATATGTATTTCAGACGCCACTAGGACTTTGAGGATGCTGGGGTGTCCTCAAGACGTCTAGGGGACTCTTAGTTATTTCCAAGATGTATAATTCTTATACTTATACATCTTTTTATAACTATTTTTTCAAGTACTATATGTATTTCAACACCCTGCCGCCTTGTTGTGACCCTTCACAACATCGCCCCATTGCAAATGGGGAACCCCTTTGTTTTTGCTTTTTTGGGTTTTGCCTTGGCGTCGTGAAAGATACCAAACCAATTTTTTTTTTTTTTTTTTGCAATTACAACATGCACCTGTTAAGGTTAGAGGCAAACCCAAACGATGCGAAATGAACTCTAACCAAGAATGTACACCAGGATCCCGAGTTGGGCAAGGTGTGAGCATATGTCAGAGGATCTTATGCATTACTGAACAAGCAACTCTAACCAAGAATGTGTCCAAGGTGGACAATCATATGGTCAGAGGATCCCTATCACTACAAACTGAAAGTAAACTCAACACCAAGTATGTGCTACTCAATCCATAATGGAAATGAGGCGACCATATGGCGGAGACATAAAGAACTACAAATGCAACTTCAGAATGTAAAGTAGGCGGCAAGCCAACCTCTTCCACTTATCCAGTGGGAAAATACAATAAATGAAAGAGCAGAAGTTAGATTGCTGACAGTACTACTGTTCAGCTTACAATAATTAGAAAATGCTTGCAAGATCGAGGATTAGAGCTCTCCAAATCGTTGCAATAGTAAATGAGTCTTCCACAATGCTTATTATGACTTCCTAACACCAACCCTTCTACAGAAATGTGACTTACTGAAGTCTGATATGACAGACCAGCAGCTTAAATGACATAACCAGCAACACAGAATTCTTGTAGAATGCTCATAACTCTCTCAACTCTCAACCAAATCACATGGGATAAATTGCAAAGTGTCTCTAAGATGATGGCGCCCCATATTGAACCCCAAAACTGACCCAAAAGGCTGTATTCTTTTTAGCACGGAATTCAAGACTAACACAAAAGGTACGGCCCTCTAAGAAGGGCGATTTTCTTCTGAAAAAATCAGCACTTAACAAAAATATCTGAAACTTGTCTAACTTGGTCGCCCCTAGCATAGAAACTCAATGAATCAATACCCATAACAAGATCATTTTTATTTTCTGATATATGAACAAAACATACTTCCAGCTACAATGAAAATAACAACTTCAGAATATGATATAAAATGTAGCAACTGAACTACAAGCATAACCCAAACTACAATGCAAAACTCACTACAAAATCTCTCACAAGAAGACTAAATTGCTCACTAGATGCTATCTCTCAAGCATGAAGTCGAGCCAAGCTAGGAGGCATTCATTCCTCGAAGCAGTCCGAACACCATTCCGACAGCATAACAATACTTCAGACATAAGATATCCAAGTGAGGATCCAAGGCTTCCTTTTATAATTTTGAGAAGGCCCCTCCAGAAGCTTCTAGAAACCCTAATATTCAAATTTGAAATAAGTCCATTTCCCTCCAAGAGATGGTGCCCCTTTTCAAGCTTCCACTTTTGACTTTTATATTTTAATTCACCTTTCCAAGAAATAGGCGTCCAATTTCAAGCTTCCTTTTTGACTTTAATAAAATATAAAATCATCTCCATGAGGCGCCCACCCTTGAAAACCCACTTTTTTAAAACAACCTTAAGTTATAACCCTAGGCCAAGGGGGAAAATATAACATTAAAATATAACATTATTTGAATAAAAGAACTTATCTCTCCAGAAAGCATCCCCAAGGCCAAAATTGAACAATTCAACTGAGTCGACTGAAGAGGAAAGCCAACAGATCTGGAACCAATCCGATAACTGCCAAAAATAGAATTTACTAAAAATAGTAAATTCCAGAAAGTGCCCGGAATGCCAAGCAAATCACACCACTGCGAAGCTCTCTGAAAACCCAGAAAGAATCCGCAATCTAATCACCAAGACTCGAGTAACAACAACCACCAAAACAAGAAACCCTAATTCCACCTTCCGAGTAGCCTACGGGTCTCCGGAATAGGCCAACGGTCAACTAAAAAGATCATGCTCGAGAAGGGGACATTACAGTCTGCCCTCCCCAAGATTGCTTGTCCTCAAGCAATCGCAAGCCTGGATGCTGCAGAATCTCCTCATTCTCCCAAGTTGCATCCTCCATAGGCAAGTTTTTCCACTTCACCAAGTACTCTCTGATGGTTCTTTTTCTTAAAGAACGCTCTCTGGAATCAAGAATCTCTTCAGGAATCAAAACTAACTGACCTTCTTCATCCAAAGGTGGTAATTGTGATGAAGCAACAACATTGTGTCCAAGTGCCTTTTTGAGGCGAGACATGTGGAAGACATTGTGTACTTTGCTATTCGAAGGTAGCTCCAACTCATAAGCTACTGCTCCAACCTTTCTGACAACTTGGAATGGCCCATAGAAGCGAGGTTTGAGCTTCTCAGCGCCACTCTTCTTGAGAGAAGACTGTCTGTAAGGTTGCAGTTTTAGATAGACCATATCTCCAACCTCAAAAGAGCGCTCAATACGCCGCTGATTAGCATACATCTTCTGCTGATTCTGTGCAATCTGAAGGTTGTTCTTCAAGGATTTCAAGATATCTTGACTCTACTGCAACAAATCCTTGGCTTGAAGGGCTTTGCTATCACCAAACACCAAATCAGCAAAGCTAGGAGCTTCATAACCGTAAAGAGCTAAGAAAGGTGACATCCTTATTGACATGTGAAAAGAAGAATTGTAACAATACTCGCCTACGTGAAGCCATTTCACCCATGCTCTTTGCTGCTCCGAAACATAGTTTTTCAAATAACCTTCCGACCATTTGTTCACTATCTCTGTTTGTCCATCGGTTTGAGGGTGATAACTAGTGCTTGGAGTAAGCACCGTACCACTCATCCTGAAGACTTCTTGCCAAAAAGTGCTTAGGAACTTGCTGTCCCTATCACTCACAATGTTTTTCGGCAACCCATGCAATCTAAACACCTCATGAAAAAACAAATCTGCCACTTGTGCTGCTGAAAATGAACTAGTGATGGCAAAAAAGTGAGCAAACTTTGTTAGTCTGTCTACAACGACATAGATGCAATCTTTGCCTTGGACCTTAGGCAACCCCGTGATGAAGTCCATTGATATGCTTTCCCATTTTTGATTGGGAATGGGAAGAGGTTGCAACAGACCAGCTGGTAGAGTATGCTCGTTCTTGTTCATTTGACAAGTGGGACACTCCTGAATGTAGCGTTGAACTTCCCCTTTCAGCCCTTTCCAAGAAAATCTTTCCCGAATCTGCCTATATGTCTTGAAGAACCCCTGATGACCAGCAAGTGGAATGTCATGAAATGTCAACAAAATCTTCTTTTTGAGCTTAGAATCAGCCACCAAAAAGATTCTACCCTTGTAGTGTATCAGCCCTTCAACCACCCTGTACCTTTCGTCAGGAAAAGTACCCTCAATGATGCTGGTTGCAAATTGATTTTTGGCATAATCAGCAAGCAACATGTTCTTCCAATCAGCAGTAAGCTCGCATAAGGAACTCAAATGAGGTCTCCTAGATAGAGCATCAGCCACAATATTGTTTTTACCTTTGACATATTCAATGTCAAAATCGTAAGCTTGAAGCTTACTCACCCACTTTTGTTGCCTCTCGTTCAAATCTTTCTGATGTATGAAGTGCTTGAGACTATTGTGATCAGTCTTGACCACAAATTTGCTCCCCACCAAATACTGTCTGAACTTAGCTAATGCATGCATAATGGCAAGCTTTTCCTTATCATAGATGGAGTAGGTCCTTTCAACACCTCTCAATTTTCTGCTCTCAAACACAATGGGATGTTTGTCTTGCATCAAAACAGCCCCAACTCCTTCACCGGATGCATCACACTGTAGCTCGAAAGGCTTGGAAAAATCTGGAATAGCTAAAACCGGACAAGAGCTCATGATCCTCTTAAACTTATCAAAAGTAGTTTGAGCCTTTTCTGACCAGCAAAAAGCCTCATTTTTCGTAAGGTCAGTAAGAGGAGCAGCATTCTGTGAGTAACCCTTCACAAATCTTCTGTAAAATCCACAAAGACCCAAGAACCCTTTCAAATGAGTCAAGTTCTCAGGAGGTGGCCAATCAACAATTGCCTTGATCTTTTCAGGATCAACCTTCACTCCATCAGCACTGATTATGTGACCAAGGTAAAGTAGCTCCTTCATTCCAAATTCACATTTGGATTCTTTAGCAAACAAGCTCTCTGATTCTAGGATGCTAAGCACTTCTTCCAAGTGCTTGGGATGTTCTTCCCATGTCTTGCTGAAGATCAGAATGTCATCAAAAAATATCAATACGAACTTCCTCAACTACTTCTAAAAGACTCTGTTCATGCAAGACTGGAAAGTAGCAGGAGCATTAGTCAACCCAAATGGCATGACTAAAAACTCAAAGTGGCCATAGTGACATCTAAATGCTGTCTTCTCAACATCAAATCTTCTCATCCGAATCTAGTAGTAGCCCAATCTCAAATCGATCTTTGAAAAGAACTTGGCTCCATGTAGCTCATAAATGAGCTCATCTATCCTCGGAATGGGGTATCGATTTTTGATGGTGCTTTGATTCAAAGCACGATAATCCACACACATACGAATGGTACCATCCTTCTTCACAAGTACAACTGCTGAAGCAAAGGGACTCTTACTTGGACGAATGAAGCCCATCTCCAAGAGTTCCTTAATGTTTTTCTCAATCTCATCTTTTTGCTTCTTAGGGTACCGATATGGAGTTGTGATAACTGGCTTCGCTCCTTCCTTGAGCTCTATGCCATGCTCCGAACCCCGTTCAGGAGGTGGTCCAGGAGGTAAATCAACAAACACTTTGCTCTTCTTGGTGAGTAGAGACTGAATATCAGGAGGATAGTCTCTCTTTGTTTCAATTGGACTAGCTGGAAGAATCATACATTCTGCATCCCACTCAACTTGATCATGACGAATCAGCCTTGCCATTCTCTTGAATGACACAATCCGAGGACCTCCATTGGACATTCCTCTTAGCACTAGCTTCTTCCCATCGGATTGAAATTTGAGTTCCATGGTTTGTAGATTTAAGGAAATCTCTCCCAGTGATCGCAGCCATTGAATGCCTAGAACAACATCCGTATCTCCAATGCTAACCACATAGAAGTCATCCTTGACTTCATAATTGCTCAATTGCATAGACATGTTTGAAATCTTCTTGGTGCAGGAAATGTGAAACCCATCAGCAACCATAACCTTGAAGCCTTCAAAATCTTCTGTTTGCAGCCCCTTCTTTGCCACCACAACTTCATCAATGAAGTTATGCGTTGCTCCAGTGTCAATCAAAGCAACTATTCACTGCCCCTTAATCATCGCTCGAACTTTGAAGGATTCATTCTTTTGAAAGCTCGATAGTTGAGCCAAGGTACCTCCACTTCCTTTTTCATCTTCGGACTCTTCTGGAGCTCTTTCCACTTCGCTGTCATCAAAATCAGACTGCTGATATGAAAAATCAGAATTACTTTCTTCAGCTGAATAGTATTCAATTTGATGAAAATTGACTCCCTTTGGGCAAACATAATCTTGGGACCATTTTTCTCTACACCGGAAACATAACCCCTTTCTTCTGAGTTCGTTAAGTGTCTCTGGATCCAATCTTGTGACATGAGGTTTATGCTGTTTGAACTCCTTATGATGAGGTCTTTTTCCTTTATCCCCTTTGTGAAATGATGGCTTGGATTGAAACTTTGCTTTAGGAGCAGCCCACTCCATGTTTCTTGCTTTCTTCATTGCCTCTGTAGGGAGGGTAGATCAAAAGCTTTAATCCAACCCTTGAGTGGCTCCATCAATCTTTCACTGAATAGGATCACCAAACGCCTCTCAGTGATTCCTGTGACCATGATTGAAAGTCTCTGAAACTCAGCTATGTAGGCATCAACTGTACCATATTGCCTAAGCTGTGCCAATTCTCTGAAATGCACTTCAGGATCTTTTTTCTCAAATCTCTCTATGGGCCTATTGGTGAACTCATCATAGGTAGTGATAGACCCATGACCTAAAGTGACTAGGCCATGGTACCACCACTCATGCGCCACCCCATCTAGGTGTAGCGTAGTGAACTTAATTGCCTCTTCTTCTGTCATGAGTCTAAGAGCTAGATAGTTGTCTAACTTCTATATCCAAGCTCTTGCTGAACTGTTGTCACTCCCATCAAAATGTGGAAGCATAACCTTGTTGATAGCTTGATGCAAATCCCCTTGCACCGCTGTCCTCCTTTGTTCATAATGTCTTCCTTGTCCTTTATTCTTCTTTTTATGATCCATAAAATCATTGTAAAACATATCTATCTTAATTTCATCAGGGAGAGAATCATACTCAGCACGACCGAGTCTCAACTGTTCCACAAATGATGCATTTTCTTTTGGCTCAGGTTGATGGTTTATTGGTGCCAAGAAGGTGGGTTTGAATGGCCTGGAAGAAATGTATGTGCTATTAGAAGCAGGCTGAGCAACATGTCCATTATGCTGGTTGGTGGCACCGTGTTCTCCCCTATGTCCTGGATTGTTCTGTGGAATTGGGTTCTGACCCACTTTCCTCATCATGAAAGATACCATATCCATTAAGGCATCCATCTTCCTCTCGACCCACTTTCCCGGACTAAACGATCTTTCTCTTCCTTTCCCACTATCATCTCTGTTACCACCCGATGTCCTCTCATTATCCCCCATTTCTGTTTCCTGAGAAGACTCCCAATGAGCCCTCAAAACCTCTGATGCTGTCTGACCTTTTGGACCCTGATGCCACTGAAACTGACTTGCCGTCTTCTTGTCTTCCCTTGCTAAGTATCTTTTTTCTCTGTCACTCATAGAAGGTTTGTTTCACAGGATGGTAGGATGCTTGGCTCTGATACCACTGAAAGATACCAAACCAATTTTATTTTTTTTGCAATTACAACAACATGCACCCGTTAAGGTTAGAGGCAAACCCAAATGATGCGAAATGAACTCTAACCAAGAATGTACACCAGGGTCCCGAGTTGGGCAAAGTGTGAGCATATGGTCAGAGGATCTTATGCATTACTGAACAAGCAACTCTAACCAAGAATTTGCCCAAGGTGGACGATCATATGGTCAGAGGATCCCTATCACTACAAACTGAAAGCAAACTCAACACCAAGTATGTGCTACTCAATCTAGAATGGAAATGAGGTGACCATATGGCGGAGACATAAAGAACTACAAATGCAACTTCAGAATGTAAAGAAGGCGGCAAACCAACCTCTTCCACTTATCCAATGGGAAAATACAATAAATGAAAGAGCAGAAGTTAGATTGCTGACAGTACTACTGTTTAGCTTACAATAATTAGAAAATGCCTGCAAGATCAAGGATTAGAGCTCTCCAAATCGTTGCAATAGTAAATGAGTCTTCCACAATGCTTATTATGACTTCCTAACACCAACCCTTCTATAGAAATGCAACTTACTCAAGTCTGATATGACAGACCAGCAGCTTAAATGACATAACCAGCAACACAAAATTCTTCTAGAATGCTCATAACTCTCTCAACTCTCAACCAAATTACATGGGATAAATTGCAAAGTGTCTCTAAGATGATGGCGCCCCATATTGAACCCCAAAACTGACCCAAAAGGCTGTATTCTTTTTAGCACGGAATTCAAGACTAACACAAAAGGTACATCCCTCTAAGAAGGGCAATTTTCTTCTAAAAAAATCAGCACTTAACAAAAAAATCTGAAACTTGTCTAACTTGGTCGCCCCTAGCATAGAAACTCAATGAAACAATACCCATAACAAGATCATTTTTATTTTCTGATATATGAACAAAACATACTTCCAGCTACAATGAAAATAACAACTCTAGAATATGATATAAAATGTAGCAACTGAACTACAAGCATAACCCAAACTACAATGCAAAACTCACTACAAAATCTCTCACAAGAAGACTAAATTCTCCACTAGATGCTATCTCTCAAGCATGAAGTCAAGCCAAGCTAGGAGGCATTCATTCCTCGAAGCAGTCCCAACACCATTCCGGTAGCATAACAATACTTCAGACATAAGATATCCAAGTGAGGACCCAAGGCTTCCTTTTATAATTTTGAGAAGGCCCCTCCAGAAGCTTCTAGAAACCCTAATATTCAAATTTGAAATAAGTCCATTTCCCTCCAAGAGATGGTGTCCCTTTTCAAGCTTCCACTTTTGACTTTTATATTTTAATTCACCTTTCCAAGAAATAGGCGTCCAATTTCAAGCTTCCTTTTTGACTTTAATAAAATATAAAATCATCTCCATGAGGCGCCCACCCTTGAAAACCCACTTTTTTAAAACAACCTTAAGTTATAAGCCTAGGCCAAGGGGGAAAATATAACATTAAAACATAACATTATTTGAATAAAAGAACTTATCTCTCCACAAAGCATCCCCAAGGCCAAAATTGAACAATTCAACTGAGTCGACTGAAGAGGAAAGCCAACAGAACTGGAACCAATCCGACAACTGCCAAAAATAGAATTTACTAAAAATAGTAAATTCCAGAAAGTGTCCAGAATGCCAAGCAAATCACACCACTGCGAAGCTCTCTGAAAACCCAGAAAGAATCCGCAATCCAATCACCAAGACTCGAGTAACAACAACCACCAAAACAAGAAACCCTAATTCCACCTTCCGAGTAGCCTACGGGTCTCCGGAATAGGCCAACGGTCAACTGAAAAGATCATGCTCGAGAAGGGGACATTACACGTCGCAACTGCTAATCCCCTTTTTCTTTTACAATGAGGAGTCATAAATCATTTGGATCAAGTAGGGAATTTGGGCTCAAAACAATGTTTAGACATCACCAAAGTGTTCAGAAGACCTGGTCGATGAAGAACGCAATTGCTTTCACTCAATTCTGACACTTCCTATTTTTTAGGGATTTTTTGCTTTTTGCTTTTTTCTATTTTTGGCACTTTTAGACCAATTTGAGATTTACTATTTTTAGAAAGTTTGCTTTTTGCTTTTTCTATTTTTAGAAAATGCCAGTGTTTTAAGGTCCTGATGGTCATGGAGCCAATGTTTTCATCTTCAAAATCAAGGTTTTGCACCTCCAAGAGTAAAAAGCAAGCAAAAATAAAAAAAATAAGAGCAAAAAAACAAGAAAAATTAAGGAAAAATCACATGGTGAGGGTTTTATTCCAAAAGATCCATATAATAGCCATGGAAAATGCCCAAGTCAAGAGCAAGCTCGCCAAGCTCATGGTCAAAACAATCCTGAAGTCTACCTGGAAGAAGGAAGATGAGGAATGGCAAGCATGGAGACAAGTCTGCCCAAGCTTGGCATGAAGCTAACAAAGTCCACCCAAGTTTGAGAAAGGATGGCAAAAGACAAGCAAAGTCCGCCCCACCTTGGAGTGAACATGGCAATACTATCTTGAAATCCGCCCTTGCATCTTGGCAAAGAAGTCTCAAAGTCCGCCCAACCTTGGAGAAAGCTTGGCACGAACTTGTTGAAGACCGCCCCACCTTGAATCATCCTTGTCCAAGCATAAGCCAAGTTCACCCTTGGCTAGGAAGGGGAAATGGCAAGACAGAGCTAAAGTTTGCCATGGATGTGTCGAAGCACCAAGGAAGTCCGCCATGCACTTGTCAAAGCACCAAGGAAGTCCGCCCATGAGAAGAGGAGGATATGGCAAGATAGAGCTAAAGCCCGCCTAGCCAAGAAAATTCAAAAAATTGCTAAGTAAAATTTCAAAAATTGGAAAAGCAATAGGCAACGTCCAAGAGCCCAAAAAGTCCGACCTAGGCTATGTCAAAGTGTTCACAAAGTTCGACTTAGCATAAGGGATGATTGTCTAAACCATTATGAAGTCTGCCATGGATATGGCATGAAGTAGATGAAGTCCGCCAAGCATAAAGAAAAAATGGCGAGACTAGAAGCAAGTCCGACCTTGGCACTTAGAGAAGATGGTGAGGACACTACAAAGTCCGACCTAGACCCAAAAGGCAACGTCCAAAGCACTAGAAAGTCCGACTTTGCTAGAAGAAGGCATGCCCAAACTACTTCAAAGTCTGAATTTGCTCAAAGAATGAATGGCACAAGCACTTCAAAGTCTGACCTTGCCCAAGTGTGGAATGTCTTAAGCCTGATGAAGTCCGACTTTGCCCAAGCAAGGAATTTCCAAAGCCTCATAAAGTCCGACTTTGGCACAAGGGAGATAATGTCCAAACTCAAGTGAAGTCCGCTTGGGAAGAAAGGAGAAATGTCTAGACACAAGTAAAGTCCGCCCAAGGAGAGGATAAGGAAATTGGCTAAGTGTTGATACCTTAGGGAGGAAAACTCAGAAAAATGGCTAAGTGTGAAATTTTCCTACAAAAGAATCAAATTTTGACTAAGTGTTGGAAAGAAAACAGGAAGAACAAAGAGGGAAAGTAAAGACGAAATGAATAACATCCTTGACCAAGGATGGAATCTGCCCTACATAGCACAAGCCAGATTTAGAATTGAAGGCAACTCCACAGGCAAAGTTCATTCGAGCATCGAGATGGCCAAAATCTTGGCTAAATGTTGAATAGTCCACACGAAGGTGTTACAAAATGAAATTGAATAGGCAAAATTTGGCTAAGTATGGGAAATACTTCACAGAGAAAGTTCCAATTTCCTCCATTGTGGTGAAAGCATAGGGGAGTTCTTCTCCAAATTCAAGGCGCTTGTAGGAATTTCAAAGCAATCAGGAAAGAAAACCTTAATGACTTCAAGTCTAAACATTTGCTCCAAGGGGAGACTTCCAAACCTCAAGCGCAAGTGAGAAGAAGAAATCAAAAGGAATCCAAGATCAAAGCTAGGAAGGAACAAGCACCAAGGACAAAGTCATCATCAAAGAAAGATATTCTAAGGCAAGAACATGAAAAAAGAACAAAGTGACCAAGGAGGACATCCAACACGTTGAGGTGGCGTGTCGTCATCTTCCAACCAATTAGATTGTTCCAAGTCAACATGTCTAGATTCAATGAACCTGACACTCCACCATGCAACAACTTTCTATTTTATTGTTGGTTCATATTTAGCAGAAGGACAAGTGTCCCTAAATATAATTTTCTTATTGGTCAAGAAAGGAGTTAGTTGTGACTCACCCTAATTAGGGTTTTATTTTAATCTCGACCGTTGATCCTAAATCAATCTTGGCCATTAAATTGTAATTGGGGAGCCTATAAATTTAGCTCACCCCTCATTTGTAAAGCATGGGAGCATGCTGCAAAACATGTTGGGATAAGTAATTGTTGTGTACGACTTCCAAAGTAATAAGTAATACATGCATTGTTTTGATGGTGATTACGTCTCTTGTTTTGGAGTTGGCATGGTTCTTATCCCTCATCATAGTTTAGATTTTATCTCATGTATGTTAGATGAATGCAAGATCTGATAAGTATTGATTTATGGTGAAACTTTTGCTCGTACTTTCTTTGAATGGATGATTTTCGTTCAATGCGTAAAGTTAGCCTGAGCTTACTTTGTGGATGCTTAACTTCTGTCTGGATAAATATTGTTCGATTTGATGGTAGTTATTCATGACATGAAAATCATAAACACATTCCCTTGAAGATTGCACCCACTTTATGTAGTTGTCGTTGAGCATGGCGAAGCAAAGCATGGTTATTGGTTTCACCAAGTCAATACTGTCTCTTGAATTCTTAGGAAGTAGATTAGAACTTCTAAACCCTTATCTCCTTTTTTTCAGTTTGTTTGATCCAGGACCCAAACAACAGAGCTTCATTGCCTAAACCTTCATTGTGAATTGAATGAGCCTAGCGTAAGTCCCTTTGTGTATTACCAACATATCACAACGACCATTGAGCTTATCCACACGTCAAGACCTGATAGAAGAAACCTTGGAATCGCCATATGATCTTCTCGCAATCTTAGCATACGCGGTGGTTTTTCAAGAGAGGATAGAGCGTCTTTGGACTCTTTATTCTGATGTTCGGTGTGTCACAAAACATGCATCAACATGCCCCTCGCCGTCATCCCCCCAGCCGCCCCCAAACTTAGACCCCAATCCCCACATCCCCTGCCGTCCCCCTTGTCCCCGTCCCCGAAACCCCATGGAACACTGCCAAAAACATTGCAGACAAGGGTGTTACACAACTCTCAACCACACCATGCTAGATAAACTGTCACCAAAGTTCCCTAACCATAACCCTTGAAGAGAATATAAAAGATGGGTGAAAGCATGATTTGAAAGTGTGTGTAATGAATATTTTATGAGTATAAATAAGAGGGATAGCAGAAGTATGAAGAGCGAATTTGATTTATATTGAAGATATTTGTGTGTAGAAAAAGGACAAATACATCATATACACCAAGTTCATGAAGAAGATTATTTGCTGACTTATGAAGAGCAAGTTGTGAAGATTAATTGCAGATTCATGAGAAGATTATGTGCACACTTATAAGGAGATAGTGATCAGATTTTTGTGCCAAATTTATGATCAGCTCACAGCATATTCAAGAAGAGAATTGTAGTAGATTGGGAAGAGAGTTATAGCAGAATTTTTTAACAGAATTCTAGTGGGTTGGTACTCACAAATCAAATAGAGGTTGGTTCCTCAAATTGGTCAAGGTTGGTGCCTTGAAGAGTTTGGTGACTCTCATTGAGTTGGTGCTCAGTCTAGGGGATTGGTGTCTCCTGGAGGTCAGTGTGTCAGTGCCTACAAAAGTTGTAATCGGTTATTATTACATAAGTACATTATTCAGTTCCATAGTTTTCTCCCGTAAGGGTTTCCATGTAAATCTTGATGTTATTGTGTTCTTAATTGTAAGATCTTGCATGGTTGTTATTGTTGTGGTTAATTAAGTTTGAAATAGTAAAATTGTATTATACTGATTCACCTCCCCACCCCCTCTTAGTATAATCATATGCTCATCATTGATTTCATTTAGCGATTAGTGGCCTTTGGCCTTTATAGATCACACATCTTTGACACAATCTTGCCTATCGATCTTGCCAACGATCTCGCCTATATGCATTTGACATTAATGACAACATCCGACCATCTCGTTTATTTGCTTTGACATCAATGACAATCTTTGAAACAATCTCGAACACCAAATTCCTTCTTGGCATCAATGACAACATTTACATCATCAATAATAACATTCAAATTGCCCTTTTGAAAAGATTCTTGGGCCCAAATTACAATGCTACAATGATTTTTTTCCCTTAGCCTACAAAAAATAGAAACAAGCTATGGGTCTTCAATTAAATCCTTCAATCTCAAGAAGGGGATATGACAACTACCTTATACTTGCAATATAGGCAAGGAGAGAGGACAAACCATAAATGGTTTACCAAAACAATGGATACTAGAACCATGGAATCATGTAAAAACTCCCATGTTAAAAATGAAGAGGTCCTTATGAGAATAGTAAATGTAACTCCCAAATGAGCCATGAATAGCAAAAATAATCTCCATACTAATAATAGATGGCATTTTTGATTTATAACTCCTTAATAATGGCCCATATTGCAAGGTGGGCATCCAAAATGATCACCCAACTCATATGGGACTCACCAACAATAACCAAGATGCTCCATCACTCAATTCTCATGCGCAAGTTGAGATATTTGCTAAAAATAGATTTAACCCCATCTCTTTCATGAATGCCATTATAACTAATATTCCAAGTCGACAAGGAGAATATTAATAAAATATAATATCTCTCAATAACATGGGTGTTCAAGTACCAGTTCTAAGATTGTTGGAAATGCATAAAATAATAACATTAGGATAACAATTAAATATCACACTATCTTAACACAAGTGATCAAAAGGAGATTATGATTGAAGACTACTTATGTCTTACGTTTGTCCTAAGATCAAGCTAAAAGAACTACATTATCATCTATCACCATGATGGGCCAATTAAAGTGTTTTTATAAAGACCCTACCATATTTTTCTTTAATCACAGTTGCAATTTTCACAACTTTCCATTCAGACATTTCGTCAAACAGTTTCCTTTGAGCAAGACTGAGTCTGTTTTTCAACTTGTTTTGAAAAGATCTCATAAAATTACTCTTTCACAATTCTAAATATTAGCAGCGATTTTTTTTCACTAAATTACTAAATAATGCATTTAACAGAGATCATTTTTTTTCACTAAATTACTAAATAATGCATATAACAGAGATCATTCAATAATTCTGTGAGATGCCAATGACTTGCGACTGTGATGACAAACATTGTGAAAACTTGATAATGATGGAACTAATTGGGTTGAACTGAGGAAACAAGGACTTTTCCCATGACCCAAAAGACAGCTACAATGTACAAGGAGGGTTATTTGATGACACCAATAAGCATGAAATGTTTGAAAACTGTTGCTTTTGAAAACATGGGCAACACAATCCAAACTGGGTGTTATCTATATTTTTGCAAATGGTAGAGACACAGAATGTAGCTGAGGAGGCATGCTTGATTCCATGGTGGACTTGCATTGGATATCTCACTATCTGCTTTGTGCTTGGATTGAGCTCATTGAGCTTTATACAAAAACCCATGAGGTACTACATTCCATTGATTGGTTTTCCCTTGATTGGTTTTCCTAGGGTAAATATTGTATTCTTGCTTATGTGTCCATTTACTAATTTTCTTTCATATTGTTATGGTGAATTCCATGCAATATATGGACATTGGATAAGGAACAATAATATAAACATTAATTCTCGAAGAAGTTGCTGTAAATCAAAATCTCATGGGCATGTAGGGGACGTATACACATTCACACATTCCATTTCCACATGTTGGAAGTATGAGGCAACTAGTTGTTGCATCTCGTGTTTTGATTTAAGTTTTGTCTTCTAAATTTTGGTAGTAATTCATTGAAGCAACAAAATGACTAATCTTCACAAAATTTATGGATTAAAGCTTGAGTAACTTTCTACTTAAAACATGTGCCTTCAGAAACCTGAAACAACAACTATAGCACAACTTGTCAAGACACAAATTTGAGTGGACTAACACAAACTTAACAGTCCATGAAGGGCCCATATGCATCCATAATAAATATATCCTTACATGGAGTGTAAATTTCCTTAGTTGCTGATTTTAATTTTCATATTTGCAGATGCACAGTGATCATGATTTATGCTTGCAGTTTCACCAACTGACTAGTTAATAATTATTTTTGGAGGTCCAACCCAGTTTACTTCATAGTTCGAATATCTCTTTTCTTCTGTGTTAGTGTTTTCTGTCTAATTTTCATTTGTATGATTTGCTTTATGACATACTTATAAGGACACTGTTGTATTAAGACTTATTTCTCTTGTCCATTTCTTACAGGTAGTCCAGAAGTGGGCATTATAATGGGCTCAGATTCTGATCTGCCTGTCATGAAAGCTGCTGCAGAAATTCTCAAATTATTTAATGTTTCATATGAGGTTGGTTTGTGAAGGCTATCTGAATTATACATAATTTCCCGAAGAATAATGTTAAGAGATGCTTGAGTGAATGGGATGCCACAATATTTGGGACCACACATTTTGATAAATTAATTGAACTTTGGTTGTGTTGCAGATAACCATCGTATCTGCTCATCGAACACCTGATAGAATGGTAAAATATGCTAAAGAGGCACATAAAAGAGGAATTAAAGTCATTATTGCAGGTGCAGGTGGAGCAGCACACCTGCCTGGTAAGTGAACTCTAATGCATGAAATAATAATATAACAAGCTAATCTTCATACAGATCTCTGAAACAAAATGTTTGAGAGGTTTAAAACCTTAATTAATGAAACAATTTTCTTATGTTACAGGTATGATAGCTTCAATGACTACACTTCCTGTTCTTGGTGTCCCAGTCAGAGGCTCGTCGTTGGATGGAATGGACTCCCTACTATCAATTGTTCAGGTGTTTGAAATGCTAATTCGTCTTTCATGTACCGAATTTTCTATTTTAGGATTTTCTCATAATATGTCATATTCATTGAGTTGATGCTATGTGGTCTGAGTAGTGCTAAATCAAAACATGCCAAAAAGATCTACCTGTTGATACTTGAGTTTCTGGATTTAACTTAGGGAAATTCATCTCGTCAGTTGAATACCAAAACTGACCCAACAATTGTACACTGAGAACATAATCTACAAATCTAGCTATTGCATTTACGCAATATATCAGCAAGTAAAACACTAAAGCCCAGTTGGTGTCTCAATTGTTCAGACCAGTAACCTGCATGATTGAAAAAGTGATTTGGTGGTTTCAAACCTTAGTCTTATTAGCTCGAAAGAGTGCCTGTTTATATAAATCATCAAGGAAATAAATGGATTGACATGTTCAATGAAGAATTGTCATGTCCCTGTTCTAGCAAGGACCTAAATCTGATCACGGCGGCAAATAGTGTTTGTCAACACTAATTTGAGAATTTAAATAAAATCTAAATAATAATAAAATTTAAATTATTAAAAATAATATTTGAATTTTATATTTAAATCTGGCCGACCTCTTATGGTCGGTGCTAAAAATAATATTCAAATTTAATATTGTTCTGGCCAACTTCTTTGGTTGGCACTAATACTCTATATTAATATGGGATCATTTGCATTTGGATATCATCATGGAGAAACGAACGATTCTTGTCTTCGGCACGCTGAGATGAAACCCTCTGCTGCCAAGCTTTGGTGAGACAGAAACCTTATCAGATTGCTCATTTCTTCAGTTCATCTTCGGCAATTCACATTGCTAACAATTATCTTTCGTTCCAGGTTGAAGGAACTACTGTGAGAGAGCGATTTTGGGTGGCGGAGTGTAGGCTTGTGCCACCTCTATGGGTGGATTTCTCATAGTGATCTTTACGGGAATAAGGGTGCCAAATCTCCTGGCCACGAACTTGTTGTGCAAGCTCATCGATGCCATTGTGCATTCCATTGCGAACTTCTCATTGCCAGGATCGAGCGACAGCCTTACTTCAGGCCTTCCGTATCAGAAATGTGGATATTTAGTCACATTCAGTATACGAGCTCCCTCCAGATTCACATATATCTATTTAGTGGTAGATATTGACTGTCATATTCGCCTATGCCTTAGACAAAGACATATTGTATGTATTGATTTTATCTAAATTGTATATGCTAAATCTGAAGCGGATATTCATTGTGACCGTTCGCAGTGATTGTCTATTTTATGCGGTTGGGTGTGAATCTGTGTTATTTCCTGTTCGTAGTTCATCTCTCAAATCTGAGCAGGTTTACCTATATCAGAATTTTGTTTCTTTGTGTGAAGTTAAGAAACTGGCATTTTAGAAATTTGAATATTGGTGTTTTCTACATTCATAGTGTATTGTTGTGTAAAAGTGAGTGCTAGTTTCCCTTCAAAAATCTGTGTATTTGTGTGATCTATATCAGTGCTTGTGTGAAGTAGGGATCAGGTGTCTTACAGTGGTCTCAGAGCCACAAACCTACTAGCCTGCGGACAGTTCTGTAAATGCAATTGAGCCAAAGAGATCTGAGAGCAATTGAAAGAGAGAGGAAGAAGACTGAAGCATCCTCTCAGAATGGTGAAGTGGAATAGGAGGCAAAGGTAAGAAGAAAATGGCAAACCAGAACGATGAGTTCAACGCATTTTTGTAAAAGCAAGAAAAAATGAACCAAGCTCTGATGCAAATGATGCAAACCCTCACTAATGCAGTTATCAACATCAGATTGGTATCTAACAATGCGGATGAGGGCAATTCTGAACAGTTTGGAGCTGGAAATCAATGCAAAACTTCAAAGGGATCATCTCTCAGACCCTCCTAGCGCATTTTCTTGCCTAGGAAAAAGGCACCACAAGAAGGAGAAGGACAAAATCTGCCTGATTTTGAGATTATTCTTGAGGACTACATGAAGCTAGATGCCACCACTTGAAGGGAGATTCCCTTTGATCAGTTCAATAATGCTAGAAAGGGATTTAGAAGTGACGAAAGGCAACATCTGCAACAATCCAATAAAGACCTCTAGTACAAAGTAAGCAAACTTTCACTCCCTACATTTGATGGTTCGGGGAAAGTTACTGCACGTGCATGGGTTCAAAAGCTGGATACATACTTTTCTCTCAGCCCTATGACTGAAGATGAGGCAGTCAAGTTGTCCATTTTGCATTTGGAAGGTGTAGCTCACAAATGGTGGCACCATGGCATTGTGACACAAGGGTTTGACCTTGTTACTACATATGCTGATTTCACACAAAAGCTCATAGAGAGGTTTGATAGAAAAGATCCGAAGGTGTACTTCTAGGGTAAAGCAGTATGGGACAATGTTGCAAAATTCTAAAGGTTTGTTGTTATGGTTCCGGATTGTTGTACCCAAACCAAATTTTTTGCTTCATTAAGGCATTTTGCATTTAAAAGTCTAAACCTTGCTAATTTGTTGTAAAACACAGTTTTGGGCAATGTCAAGCATGGAGTTTTTGTCAATAGTTTGTCAGTCAAAGTCAGTTATATTGATCAAAACCTGAAGCAGAGACTCAAAATGTAGATTTTCACGACGGAGGAGCATCTCACGACGACATTCCATATTGCAGACGGTCATGTTAATGATCGAAACAGAGTTTTTAAAGATCAAATCAGGGAGATTTCTCAGAGGAAAAGCCCAAAAGCACAAGTATAGCTCAGGGGCGCTCAGTTTGTTGGAAGTCAAGATTCTGGTTAAAATGCTCAAGCATCTAGTCAATCTCTTCAGAACTAGTTTGGCTATCCGTCGAGCTATCCAGCGAAGCATTCCGAGAACCACAGCTCCGGTTATCAGCAACCGAAGTCAAAATCCCTAAATTTTAGGAGATAAGAAATTTGCTCTTTTCAGGCAAAAGCGCGCCTGTAGCCTGAGGGCGCCCATCTCAAAGCAGGGGTAAATCTTTACAGTTTCGTTGCCGGACGCAGTCAATCCGTTCACAACTGGTCTGCTTATCCGACGAGATATCAAGTGCACTCATTCGAATCTCAGATTCCAGGCGGCAGTCATCCAAAGATCAACTTAAAATGGAGTTTTCATGTTTCTGAGCTTCTCCGTTTATGCCCAGTGCAAGTACAAGCCAGGGGCGCTGGTTTAAAGGACCCTCTAGATGGCAATATTTGCAAATAGAGTCTTCACAACATCAGTAGTATACTAGCCTAGTTCCGCAACGCATCATTCAGCTTGTCGATCCGACGTTCCTGGTGGTCGTGGCGGAGATTCTACCGAGCACATAATTTTACGGGCGGACCAACAAATGGTTTTCAGTGCATTTTCATAGTCTTAAGGCGCCTAGCCTTTAGGCTAGTCAGATGAGCCCGTTCGCGTTCGAAGTCTTCACGACTATTGAGCGTAGTCAATT
>VDFB02208825.1:0-23307 GCA_007258455.2 Sequoia sempervirens | reverse complement strand
AGGCACACATTAAATGACCATACATCATCAAGGTCGGCCTAGACACACTCCCCAATGTAGCCCGGATCAACACATGCCTCATAATAATAGGGAAGCACAATTCTCAAAATGGGCATTAACTATCGCCTCCCTTATCCTTATTCTGAGCCAATGACCCATGAACCCTCAAAAATACTTTATCCAACTCGGCGACAGGTGGCAAAGGCAAAATCTTGAGCCGACATTCGATGGAACCAATCTCCTCCTTTGACTGTTTAACAGTTTTATTCCAATCATCCTTGTGTGCCTGGTACTTATCCATCACGGCCAAGTAGGTTGCTGCATCATCTAGTTGGTGCCCTGTTATGATATTTTCAGAGTCAGGGGCATAGACATCATGCCACCATTCTCTTAACTATTCTAGGCTCAGATATTTAGGAGAAATTTTCCTCCTGCCAGTCATAATCTCAAAAAATGCAATACTTCTATCATAAACTCCAGGCAGGTCACCATCTATCTACTTCTTTCATTTATGGATCTTTCTAATGGCCTTTTGCCAAATCTGCAAAGCTTCGAACCATTCCCAAGGCTCATTAAGTCTGAAGGAAGGAAGGATCCCATCTATAGCCAACTGATCTTTTCCATATTTTATGAGCACTTTAGATTTTTGCAACAGAAGGTCGACATCCTCCTTATCTTGGGACAGAACATGTTCCAACAAGTCCCTAGCTCTTACTACATCCTTTCCAACCAAAAGGATTTCCTTTATTGCATTATCCCCTTTCAGTTGTACATCTTTCAACCAATCTATTGCAATTTGGGTAGAGGCCTTCATCTTTTCAATTTCAGAGATGGTTTCCTTGGGCAAGAAGCCAGGAGTAGCAGAGGAAGATGGGTGGAGAGGTTGCCAAGGCCTCATCAAGTCTTCTAGGCACTTCTTCAGCCTTTCATTTTCCTTTCTAAGCTCATGCTTGGACTGAGTTTCTTTCCTCAGTCTCCCAATTATTACTGCACTAGACCCTTCATATTCTTCAATATCCTGCTCCATAGAAGTTAGTCCAAGATTAATGGTCGGCACATTGTAATCTTTTCCAGTGACCTCTTCTTTAGTTTTATCCGTAGTAGGGGTGGCAATGTGAACGACCCTGTTACTTGCTTCATCTCTTTCTATCCTAAAAACTACCTTAGCCATATTTTTCTTCTTACCTTTGCCAATCTTGGATAACATCTCATCCCAATCAAGAGGAGTATCCTCAACAATGACTTGTTTCTTCCTTGTAATCTCCTTTTCTAACCAATCCGGGACAGCAGGATCCACCCGGATTTCTTCTGTCTTGGACTCCTCATGTTTTTCTGATGTTTCATCTTTTCCTTTCTCATGAGACTGATCACCCTGGTTACCCAATTCAGGTTCCTCTTCTTGCATGGGCGATGGGGTTCTAACAGGGATATTCTCCTTCTCAAGTGATCCATTACCTTTACTGCTTACTAGAGAATCCTCATATTGCACTAATGGAGAAGGGTGTCTTTCTACCTCTTCAGTCTCAAGTTCAGCTGCTGCACCAAAGAGTTCTCCCTCCTTGAATGGCTCTGTCTCTCCACTAGTCTCTTGCTCTTGCTGGGCTGTCTGCTCAGGTAAACTCGGTGAAGGGGAAGTAGCCCTAGGTTGCTCCACAATCGGTATCTTTGGAGGAGTATCCATCTTCTGCATAGCCTCCTTAGGAGATGGAGTCCTTGATCTCCTTGAATAAACTTTAGTTTTTTCTCCTGAACTCTCCACATCAACGACCGAAGTCTCATCTTTGGAAGTCTCTTGACCTTTCCTCTTTGAAACCCTAGTTGCCCTTGTCTTCTTTGGCTGTGGAGGAGCATCTTCTTCTTCTTCCTTTTCAAATTCCTCCTCTTCAGAAGATTTGCCTATTTTCAAAGTTCGGCTTCTTTTCTTTCTATTTGGTTTCCTTTTCAGTTCTGGCTCACTTTCTTTAGGGCCTCTAATTTTGATTTTGAAGGGTGAGCTCCCTTTGGTTTTCCCTTTGGGATCATCTTCCCTGGATTCTTCTGAGGTGGACAGGGGATCCAGATTTCCCATTAAATTGAAGGTACAAGGTACCTTTTTATTTTCCAACTCCCAAACCTTATGCTTCAACCATGAGGTAGTAAATCTCATAACAGGGGCCATTAGGTCCTCCAACTCAGTTACCTCATCATCAGCCCAGTTTATCTCTCTAATTGATCTGTCCTTAACAACCTCATATGCATGATCTTGCACTAGATTCCCATCATCCTCTAACTGGTCAGGGATCAACTTAACATTGTATTGCCTTATCACATCAACCGGAAGCCTAGAGTACCTTTTCTTCCTTGCCTCAAAATCATCTTTAATATTTTCCCAGTAATCCTCTAGGTCTTCCTTGTGATGGTATTCTCTGGTGGCCTTCTTCTACGCTTCCCCAGTCATATCAAAGTTTGTCCTCTTGGAGTGGAAGGAGAAACCATAAGCTGCCAATTCATCTCCTGCTGCATGCGCCGATTGGATAGAAGGGCACACCTCATCTATGCCAATTTTGAGAGGTAAATCTCCACCAAAACTTGTTTTATGCTTCACCTTTTTAACAATTGCATCAAATTCACATATCTGTCTCACAACTTCCAATAGCACAATATGATCAGTAGGGTACCTAGGTAACCTGTATGGAGCAGCTTGACATCCGTCAATTTTGATGTAGGAGAAGGTGGGAAACTGAATGAACCAAGTTCCATACTTCTTTATCAACTCCTTTGCTCCATCAGACAATCTAACATGTTCTGCATTTTGAAGCAGCCTAGTGATATACATTGTAAATGCATCATTTGCTCTTCTATAATCCAGGTGTCCTAGGTGCAGTTTCAGGTATATGTCATAGATTACATCTTGTCCAAATGTCCCCTTTGGATTCAAACCCCTGTATGGGTAGAATCTAGCCAACACATACATCACATAGGAAGACATGGTGAACTTCTTTGTTTCTAAGACATCCCTCAGTTGTTTATCAATCACAGCACTGATGAGTCCTGCCCAGTGGTAATTAGTACCTTGTTCAATTTTGTTCATCACATGAACCATCCAATTTTTCAAAACTCCAGCACTCTTCAAACCTGCCACTCTGCTCAAAAATGTGATCGCATCATATATATCTGATATGAATTTAACCCTGTGTAATTGCTTGGGCAGTTTGGAAAAATGGGACTTTGGTTTCTCTAACCAGGAATTAATCATTTACTGGGCTTTGGTGGGCTCATTCTCATAGTAGGTTTTGGCCAAATCCATGTTTAAGGCACACACAGATGGAAAATCCGGCATGTCAAAAGCTTGGGCAATAGAAATGGGATTGAAATTTTCCAAGACTCTCCCTTCAGTACTTACAACCCTCTGTGTGTCAAAATCATACTGCCGGGCACACTCTAGTATCAACTCGTAGCACTAAATTGCAGGAGGGAACCCTACCACATGAACCAATCCGGACTTCATCATTCCTTGTCTCAGGACCGATAGATCCTTCTGAGCTATTCTTTCTTTGAATTCCTCATATCTCCATGCTCTAACATTGGTGTCAGAGACCTTAGACCATACAAAAGATATCTTGTTGTCAAGCAGCTGACTCTTGGTATCCAATCTCAATCTCTCTACCTCTGAAATGGAGGACGCTTCAGTGTCACCCCTAGACTTTCCTGCAGCAGCCCTACTTGATTCAGCCTGCATTCACAAAAAAATGTGATGAGCATCCAATTATCACACATATTCCAATCAAAGGGTTAGTACAAAATCACATAAAGCAATTAAGAACTATCAAAAATCATCAATCTTTGAAAATCTGGAGAGTAAAGCAATCCGGGAAAATGAGGTAAACCGGGAAAATCCAGTCAGGGCGGAATTCAGAGAAATCTGACCCAGATGGATTCCTGCTGCCAAGACATCATTCACCAAATAAATCATTAGTATGGACAAAAGGTTATGAGATTATCATGAAATTCATCCATTAGCAGCAAGAAATCATCATTTAGCATTTACTCCATTACCCCCAACTTCGAAAAATTGAAAAAATCCAGACAGGTTAGATTTTCACGGACAGTTCGAAATTCTGGAATTCGCTATACTCCGCGGACTTGGCTGAAACCGGGAAAATCCAGGTGCGCAGGAATTCTGCGAACACCTCAGAAACCCGACGAATGTTAACGCGTGAACCATTAATCAGATGATCATGTAAACTTCTCTATTTGGATTCAAATGGTCTCAAAATCGACGCCAATAAGCAAAACTTCAAATGCACTTGAATTCAAATTTCCAAAGTCTTCAAATGACTAATCTTCATGGTGAAACAATGATGCCCTAATTTTGACTACTAGACCTCCACCACGAAAACCAAGGTAAGCTCGAGGTTTGAAATACTATCCTTAAAATCATTAGGCTAAAGCACACCGAGACTTCCCAAGGTAGGGGCAGGTTTAATCTAAGCACGAGATATGCAAATCGCAATAAATTCATCAAGCCTAGCAAAATTTGGGCAGAGCACCAAAAACCCTAACCTTGCAAAATATAGGAAATTACGCACCTAGAGGGAAAAATCCTACCCAGAACACCCATACATATGGACATACCCGACATTTAATTGATAAACACAAGCATGCATGGTACGGGTGATAAATTTTCGCGAAAGATGGGTCAAACCCTAATTCGACAAATTCATAACTATAAAACAAGCAAAGGGTCGACCTGAAATGACCACCAATCAACCTCGAAAGATTAAATCATCATGCAAATAGAAGGAAGGATGGGCCAACGACTTACCATCGATCGATCTGGACGAAGCTTGAACTCGAGGAAGCGACTGCAAAACAAGTGTGCCCTAGCAATGAAAATCCTGACACCAGCGCCTAGACAAATCACACACAAGCAGCTCAAAATCAATAATCAAAGCTCGAATGAAGAATGAACTCAGACGCCAAAGTAGATAGCAAGTGAATAATGAAATCAGAATGATGCCCAAAAGGCCTTAAATCCATCAACACTCACGTCTGAGCGAATGTACTTGGAACATTAATGAGCGATAAGACATGTCAAGGAAATCCAGGAACCCAAGCCTAGAACAGAATTTCAGAAAAAACCAAGCCACACAGAAAATCCGGATGAACACAAATTTTGTGAATACGAAAAAAACCAGGATTTTAACAAAGTTCAAGATTTTAACATAGTTTGGGATAATCCACCAGAGCCGGAAAATCCTGGATTTGAGCAGAAACCCAGATTCAGAAAATTGAGCAATAAACGGACAACGAACCAGGACCCAGGAAAATCTGTCTGAGCTGGAAAATCCCAAACCCAGGTCAAAACCCAAATTTTCATTAAAAACCAATTCTAACCAATTCAAGCCTCAAGGCAAGACCAAAGCTAGCAAGACCAACATCTCAAGACCTTAAAAAGAAAATCTCATAAAAACCAAAAGGTCAAAAGGCACCATGAAAAAGAGGATCCTACTCAAGTGTTTATTGATGCAAAAAGCGCACAACATGTGTGAAGGCCCGAAGATTTTCTTGAGATGTGTAGATATTCTAAGGTAGGTGGATCTATCATGATGATCCAAAAATATGAGGGGTTGTGTTTGTTTTAGCCTAAGGGAGGTCTTGAGAATAAAGTTGGAATGCATGGAGCTCTAATACGCCAAAAGGAATAGTAGGAACCGGAAAATTCAAGGAGTATAATGCCAAGGAAAATTACCGTCCAGAAGAGCAGATAGTTTTAGAAGAATTAGTCAAACATAGAGAGAAGAGGATGGTAAAATATAATAAAGGGCATGGATGGAGAGTGAGCGTTGCAATCCCTATCCAAAGGAATGCAATTCTCCATGTAAGGTTTCTAATGTCCCTTCAGACAGTGAGGGAGACGCTAATCCGAAGGGAAATTATTTTTTCTTCTCTCTAGTACTATCGAGGAATCCCGAGGAGGTGGTGGTGACAGTTTCTCCAGTCCCACCACAAAAAAAACATGGGCGAATGTCCTCTGGGGTTGAAGACTCAGGGTGATGATTGTGCCTTTTTTTTGTTTTTGATGATACCATGCCTTTTTTGTTAGGAATGTCCTATTCAATATTCATGTGATTTCTTGTTTCATGTGCTGAGGTGGAATGAATTCGGGCTAGTGTGTAGGAGTACCAAAATAGCGAACCTTGGCAGAATGTGTATTGTATCTGGACAATATACAACTTTGTGTTGGAACTGCTATTGGAGAATCTTCTTTGGTCAACAAGGATGAGGATTCAACATGGTCACAACAAACTCTGCCATTCGAGGAGCTGGCGTGTATTCATTCAAGGAATGTGGAAGGTGGTCTTTTACTCTTCCATTTTCCTAGAATGATTACGTATAACAAACTAGGAATATCTCGAATTCTGGTACAAATGAAATGAAATGTAAGTGTAATTAAGCCTGATGCTTGTTGCTCCCTTGTTCTATAAAAGGGATTTCAGGGCTTATTACAAGGGTGGAGGATTCTGGAGTCTTAATAGAGTTTTAGGAAAAGGCGAAGTTCAGAAAAAGGAAAAATAGAATAGAATTTTGAAGTAGTCCAGTAGTTTTGTATTGGGTAAGAAGTCCTATATGTAATAGTCTTAAATGAGTTCTATAGAAATTATTGATATCGAAACATAATATCAGTCAAGAAAGTGATACTCTCCTATGTATGTCCATTTCAAAGTTATGAATGAGTAATACTAATGGTATTATCATTTGTCTTCAAATGTTTTATTTGAATGCATTACTCTGTTTTCAGCTTTAATTCAAAGAATTAATTCAATGCTTGAATAGGGTTATGAATTTTGTGAGAGATGACTTAGGATTACTAAGAAGTAGACGTTTTCTTGCACAGAGAGTTTTCGTAAATGCAAAGCAATACGAAGATAGTCTATTTCTTCCCTAGACAAGTGATTTATGTATTACTAATCCTCTTACATACTTGACTCTGTTCTCCCAATTGATTAAACACTAGTCATTTAATCATAAAATATTGTATACAGTGAACCAATAGTTTTCCTAGCTCTAGACTTCTGAGAAGATGACACTTAAATAGAAAATCTCTACAAGAGTAGTGGAATTATTTTCGATTCCTAGCAGATAGTAAATCCTTCATGGAAAATCTACCAAATCTTGAATGAAATTGATTTTATCTGCAAATGAGAGGAATAAATCTATGGATAAAATGTATCACTAATTAATTATATTGCACGAAAATGCAATTGGGATTACCCTCCTGGGTTTCACAAAGCCTGAAGTGAAGGAGTATTGACTTAGAAATCCTATGCTCATTGTGTTGGCCACTAACCTAATAGTTCTTCATTATAGGATTGTTCGGTTCTGCTGGAAAAATCACCAACAGCTTCTTACCACCCACTTTTTTTTTGTGAATATGTATTTTAATCTTTAACTTAATATAGATTAGTGCCTATTCATCAAAAAATGAAATATAATTGTCAAGTCAAGCCATTCCTAGGTCGCAAAGCGAAGGCATCACAAGATTGTGGTCATGTCGATGCATTTAAGTGGAAACAACTAACACACTTGGTGGAGGCATTGAATTGCAACCTACAACTTAAAAACTCACAAAACACTCAAGAAATGATTAGATTTGGGATGTGGGGTCCTACTAAGCGTACCATAATGTATTTCATAAAAAATGTAGAAGGTGAAATAAGGAAATGAACAATAAAATCAAATCTTATTCTACACCTAAATGTACCTCTGATTGAACATAAGAGGTGGAGCACCCAATATTGAGAAGTTTTTCGAAAGACCTCCTAACAACTCTTGTTGCACACAAAAATGTGTGGTTGTGCTCAAAATGTGTGATTGTATGTGAGTTTCTCTTCAAACTAGAGCTTGACTTTGCATTTCCCACTTATTGTTGAGAATGACTTGAACATGATTTAATTTATAAATTGAGGGGATGATTGATCAAGGGTTGAGATTTTCCCAAGAGATCAATGGTTGAGGATGTTTGAGAGATATGGAGTAAGGAGAAGCCTCCAAGTGGCACCTTGTGATCGGTGCATTTAGAGAGGGCAATAATCAAATAAATTTATATAGACAAGAATGATTTGATTTGATCAAATGATGGAGACTACAAGTTCTTACACATATGTGAGGATAACCATGGAGATGTGTGATTTTACATGTGATTAATTCCACGCATGTGAGGATTACATGGGGATGTGAGATTTGACAGGTGAGAGATCTCACCTATGTGTGTCACGTGTAAAAATAGAGGGTGAGAATTTTCTATGATAAATAGATGGATGTGATTCTATAGGATGATTTGACAAGTGATTAATTATATTAATCATGTTTTCATTTGTGTAAGTAGATTAACTAATTGTTTGATTGATTGATTGATTGATTTTAGTCAACTAATTAATTAATTAATTGGTTTTAGTCAACTAATTAATTAAGAGAGATTTTTAGGAGAATAAAATATATAGTTAAATTTATTTAATTTTTGGAGGATAGGAATGTGGAGTGACTTAATTAGATAAATGTGAATTTATTTAATTAAGGGTGAACTATACAAGAAAGGGGATAAAGGATGGACTAATTAAGAAAATTGTTGAATTTTATTTAATTAATATTAGAAAAATGATTAAGGGGTTAATTAAATAATCAATCTTATATAATTAATGCCTATGAGGAATAAAATCAAGAGTGATCAAGAGTGGATGATTTTAGGTGTCTACAAGGACATCTTATTAAGAGGTGTGTCTCGATACTCTAAGCAACATTCCTTAAAAAAATCTCCTTTCTTTAAGTGCATTGCAATTTCCTACCACATCTTTGTACTCCAAAAAGTTACTTGTTTTGTTGTATAAGTCAATACCTTTGTATTGGCACACTAACAACCTTTGGCACATGCCAATGGTTTGGAGATGTCTAAAAATAAAAGAAATGCTTCTTTGGATTTACGTGTCCTATCTAATAGGCATGCACCAATGCATTATTTACCATTTTTTTTAAATTATATTATTTCCTAAGATGTGTGCCAATACATTGTCAACCACAACTTTTATTTTTTCTTTCCTACAATGGCACACCTACAATCCCTTTCGCATACCTTTGCACTGCCCTTTTGGCACATATCCTTCATTGTACAAGTGTTTTGCATTCCTCTCTGCACCTCATGTCAACACATCATCTTCCTTAAGCCAACCTTTTTTTATACATTTTGAGAGATTTTTGAGTGAAGGCACACACCAATTGCCAAGAGCACACCATTACTCATGGTGACTCATACTAATCCATTATATTGACGCACACCAATACAATGCCTTCAAGATGCTCCTACAATCCTCTTTACATGCCTATACATTGTCTTTAACACGTCCCTAAAACTCTCCTAACACACCCTTTTGCTTTATTCAAGTACATCTCTCTACTTAGCGCACCTTGTTGCATTTTTCATTCTTTTATGCAATGATACATTTGGAGTTAGAAAAAGGATCCAACAAAACAATGCATAGAGGATAAGATCTTGAAACCTATCAAGGGTAGACAAATGAGGATTTCCAATTGATAAACATGACTCAATACAAAATTTTCATGTAGATACAACATAATGTTATCACACTAATCAATAAAAAAGTAGCAGAGTTAACACAAAAAATATTATACCCATTACAATCATAACACTAATTATCAACATAATTGTGATTGTAAATAATAATTAAAAGCATAGACCAAGGTAGAGGTAGAGGTGGAGGAACTATCATATGTTTTATATGGAAAACTTGGTCATATTGCATCGAATTCAAATCACATTCATTTTACATTTATGCTCTGAATGAGATAAGATTTTGAAACATATAAAGGGTAGACAAATGAGGATTTCCAGTTGATTAACTTGACTCAATACAACACAGTGTTACCACACTAATCAATAAAAATGTAGTAGAGTTGTCACAACAAATATTATACCCATTACAATCATAATACTAATTATCAACATAATTGTGATTCTAATTAAAAAAAAAATAGGCCGAGGTAGAACTAGAGGAACTATCATATGTTGCATATGGAAAACTTGGTCATATTGAATTGAATTTAAATCATATTCATTTTGCATTTACGCTCTGAATGGATTGCCATATAAATCAGACGCCTAAATTAATGACAAGTTTGCTTGAACATCATAGCAAGTAAAAGCATGCTCATACAAGAAGAAAATATTTTGGGAGTAAGTTCAACAAAGGCAGTAAGCTTGTTTACTATGATAATCAATGCAAATTAAGTTAAGGTGATTGAATATACCCACTAGCCAACCGGTACAGAAAGTCATGCAAATTCCATTTATATGATGTGATATAAATCAGACACAAGGCCAATCTCCATTTTTTTTCAAATTGTTCATTAGTGGGGATCATAAAAGTAAAAACTTTTTAATAATCATAATCATGAACGTTTAGATCCCTCACAACTCCCAATAGTGCCAACGATTATGGCTGGCCTATGCTTGATTTTGCTAACATATTTTCCCAGAATATAAATGAGATTTTTTGACACTATATTTTACACCATTCTGGCACTGTAATTCTTATTATTACTCATTTGTTTGCTTAAGCAATCCAACTGTAATGATTTTCCATGGTGGATAACATAAAATTCTGATCATGAAGCCTGACAAGTTAAATTTAAAGAATCTTACTATACTGAAAAAAATCTCTATCGATGATGTTTCTGACAAACTTGAAAAATTCACTGGAAATATCTATTATAAGTTTATAACCATCAATAAAATTAACAGCATCCTAAAATCTTAAAATATGTATTGCAACCGTGGACTGTGAGATAAAAACCTAGGTATTGGGTAAAGAAGATAAATAATCCCCAATCTGCTGGTATAAATCAACACAGCAAAATCGAGAGTTTCATCATAGTGAGTCCATTTGATGGTATATTGCAACAAATTAATGACAGTGGTTATATTTATAAAATATTACATTGAAGGGCACCCTGATAATGGATAACAAATTAGCCATTAATGTGAACCCTTATCGATTATATGAGGTGTGTTTGGGTGTGTCTAGTAAATCTGCCCATTCTATGCATTTCAGAAATAGCTATAAAATCCCATTGTATCGTTTCCAGAGCTGTAGCTTTTGCAGTTGGGGAAGAAAAACATTCACAAGGAACTCCTTTGTATGGCATCCCCCTAGATACCAAGTGACACCAGTATGAGATTCAAAAGCTTCTATTGACGGTTCCCAGAGGGCTTGACTTTCTGACAGATAGTAAAAGCTGGTTAACACAGCAGCTACTGGCATGTATCCTCTTTAGAAACAAGAAACATTACATTTGATGTGCTAACCAACTTTCAAAACCCTGTCATACTGCAATCTACCTCATATATAAAATTGATGATGATGAAGATGACTTTTAATGTCCTTTAAGCCAAATCGTGTGCGGTACTTAAAAATTTGAACCATTTCTTAATTTGTCCATGTCTTCATACACGGGCCATGCTACTCTGCTAAGAATCTCCTCTGTGCTGAAGCTTACTCACCATTTAATTCTAAAGGGCACCATTATATAGAGGTAAGTAACACTTGTCCTCGCTTTTCTTTTGGAATTTTGAAACCTAATACCAAAGTTAAACTGCTTCTCAAGGACGTATGTGTTGCATTGAAGGAAGATGTTGTTCATGAAATGCACTTGTGGGTATGTATCACCCTTTCAATGGCCATTTTTAAATGAAATATTTTGCCTGCTTATTTCAGATACAACTAGAGCCATACCATCAATCTTATCACAGTCTGTACAGTTTTCAAATCACGTAACTTAGTAAGCTGATATCATTTTGTGGAAATATCTTATGGCACGCCACAAACATGTGAATATACATTTAAAGGCCCCAATACATAAAACGTCTACCGTTTCGACTGTCAAAGGCTTGTATATTCACTACTGATTCAACATTTTCCTCTTGAAGTTAACAGTATTATATATTTTCAGACTGTTGAGCAAACTGCACAGATAAGTGCATTGTAGGTGTCCACATTAGGCTCTACACCATTCAGGGACATGCTATCATGAAGCCTCAAAGCCGCCTCCATTTCTCCACCTTGACAATAACCAATGATAAGATCATTATAAATAGAAACAATAGGAGTCAATCCCCTCTCCAGCATACTATTCAAGAGACGTTCACCTGTCTCTGTTTCTCCTTTTCTACAGTGTCCCCTAATGAGTATCTGAAAAGAATCAATATCAGGAGTCATACCCTTTCTAACCATTTTATCCTGTAATTCTAGAGCTTTCTTCATTCTCCCTTCCTTGCAATAACCATCAATTAGCAGGTTATAGTCTGAAACAATGGAAATGAAACCATTGTCCAGCATAATGTGAAAAAGGTTATCTGCTTTCTCTGTTTCTCTTTGCATGCAAAGTTGTGTAAAGAATGGAACACAAATTTCTGATTTTAGTATTATTCCTTTTTTCAGAATTTCCTCCATCAGTACCACTGCCTCCTGGATATTCCCCTCCTGCAAGTGCCTATGAATTACTCTAGCATAGGTATTTATTTCAAGTATTAAACCTCTTTTCAACATTTGACGAGCAAGATTAAGTGCTTCGTGAATCTTATTATCAACACAAAGCCCAGTAACAATTTTTTCATAGACAGAAATGGTAGGTGAGAAACCTTTCTGAATCATTTCCTCCAACAACTTCAAACCTATTATCGAATTCCCTTCCTTGCAATGGCCATATATTAGCTTGACATAGCTACTCCTTTTGGGAGTCAACCCTCTTTTTTGCATTTCTTTGAACCATTCATTTGCTTCTTGCAACATCCCTACTTTGTAAAAACCTTCAATAAGTGTAGTGTAAGTTGCAATACTCAGCTCTATTCCTTCTTCCATGGCTTTATTGAAAATTCTTTTCAGCTGTTCAACATTATCCTTGAGATAGTTGCTTTTCAACATAGCAGAGAAAATTGTTTTGGCAGGGACTAACTCTCTTTCCATTGTTAGGAGAACAAGATTACTTGTTTTCTCCACCATCTCAAAGTTGCAAATTATGGTGATGATCGACCTGTAACTAGGCTTGTCAAGGAGAAGGTCATGTTCTAACATTTGTTCATGCAGCTTTATAGCACTGCAGATGCGCCAGTGTCTCAAATGGGCTTCAATTAAAGCTGCATAAATTTCAGGGCTTGGTTTAACCCTATTTTGATGAATTTGATGTAGGAGGGAGTCGGCTTCCTGCAAATTACCTTCCTTGCATAGACCCCTTATAAGTGCACTGTAAGCCTTAATCCCAGGCACAAAACTTTCATGCAAAATCATATGCTTCATAAGTTCAAGAGCTTCAGTAATTCTGCTTTCCTTACAGTATCCATCAATAAGCAAATCATAGGTAACACCATCTGGATCTGTACCTGTTTGATGCATTTTAAACACAAAGTTGTTCGCTTTTGGCAAGTTACCTTTCTCACAATAGGCTTCAAGAACACAATTCCAAGTGTCAATATTGGGACAGATTCTCCTTTTCTGCATTTCTTTGAATATTTTAAATACCAAGTCGGGTAGCTCCATTTTGATTATAACTTTAAGAAGCCTGTTGCAGAAGATAACATCATTTGCAAAAGTGCAATTGCTTGACTGTTGAAATATATCAGTAGCATCTTGAATCATATTAAACCGTGCATAAGTTTTGATCAACATGTCGAGAGCTACAGGTACAGAGAATCCTACATATGTAGAAATCAATGACCTGAAAATATCTGAAGCCGAGGCATGGCACTTGGAAGAGAGAATAAGGCAGTCCATCAAAGCCCTTGCATCACTAAACATCTTTGCCCTTATCAAAATGTGAATCATTGCAGAGTAAATTTGTAAAGTTTCCTGAATGTTTCCTTCTTTCTCTAACAAATGAAACAATTGGAGTTTCGATCCAGCAGTGGTATGTTTCACAGCCAGTGCTTGCACTACAATAGATGGCGTCAATTTAGCAGACTTTTCATTCAGCAAATCCCACTGCTGCAGTCTCACCAAATCACAGATTGAATCAAAAGTCCCGCTATCTATTCCCTCAGTATCGACGTAATCTATTTCTTCTTTACAAATTTCAGCCTCGCAATTCTTTGAGATTGGCTGTGTTGAAATTTTTTCTGCTTTGAAAATCATTTCTGCGAATTTTATCATTTCTGTGGAAGTACTTTCCGTTCTGATTGTGGGATAAATGCAATTGACATTCCTACATCCAATAAGTGCAGACCTAGAATTTGACACTCTGGCATGAAATTCTTGCACTCTCCAGAGATTATAATATACCCCTAGCCTTCTTAACAGAGAAACTGTACAAAATGCAATACCTTTGAAGCCTCTACTGTATTCCATAATCCTTCTCTTGCCAAAATAATTAAATACAGAAAACCTAAAATGTTACTGTTTAATTTCAAGATATTTTTTCATTCATCACATTGTCCCATTTTCTGGCTCCATTCACCGCAGTATTTGACATCACAACATCCAAAAATCTCACTTATTAGTCGGCTAAAATGTCAAACCCTAAGTTTGAGCCTCACCACCACATTAATTTTTTGGCACTTTCAACTGCAAAACCGGATTTTTACAGAGTTTTCAACCCTAGACTTTAGCTGCACCAATTCTTGACAACATTTGACACATTTTATCTAGGATTTCAAAATGTTCGCTTCGGACATTATCTCCTCTCAAGCTATTATTTATTGCTTTTAACTCTAGCCACTAATTACATTGTCTGATCAAAATAATCAACAAAATTTAGCTCAAAAGATTACAAATGCAGACATACCTAGCGGTAACAGTGCATGGCCTTCCAAAATTGACCTTTCCTGAGAAGAATATAACTCCTCTTATTTCTGCCAATCCATGTGGACTGCAACCATGCCAGTTTCATCATCTTTTTACAGTACAGATCTGTGTCTAGTAATATGTACAAACAGGTCCGATACACAGAGCTCTGTTCTACGTTGGGTACCAAGGTTGGGGTCCCAGAGGGAAATTGTTGAGCCTTTAAAGACGGCCTTGAAGGGGTTAGGAATCAATGGATCCCGGCTAACACAAAAAATTGACAGCAGCAAAGCCAAACTAATCCAATTTCTCGTCCATAGCATTTTATTTATAAGTTTTCTTAACTCTTTTTTTTTTTGGTTAATCAGGGAATGGAGGTATGGAGGAGTTATTTAAAAAAAACAAAATAGGGAAATGTTATTGAGAAAATGTAGGACATTTGTATATTAGATAGTTTGATGAGTTTTAGAGAATTATTTAATGGTAGAAACTTTAAAATTGGTGGTTTTTTTATTTATTAAAAATTGTAATTTGTAGTTTTACATTCTATCATTAATTTAAAGGTAGGGAATTTTTTTTGTCCCGTCTCTCTCCACAACACAATAAATATAAAGGAGGGAAAAAACTTCAATTCTATCATTGCCCCACATAAATTGTCGTTGACAATCTAAGAGTTAAAAAGCAAGGGATTCATATTATCTATTATAAGATTCTAATTTATTATTAATAACCTCACATAAAATAATAGAAATGCTCCAAAAAGTATCCAGTATATTCAAAATAAATCAACCTTTGAGATAGGACAACACTATATGTTGATCTTTGTTAGAAGGAAGTCACTCCACACTATATTTCAATATGAGATTCAAATAGATACAATATGTTGGCATCCTTCACATTAATCTCTTGCTTAAATTATATAATACTCAACAACCTTTTAGGAAAGCTCAACCTTGCAATCATCAGTGTAATATGTATTATTAGAAAATGTGGGCTTGAATCTCCCTCCAATGTGGAATTGGAGGCTACCCTCATGGGCAGTTGAAGGCTTGGTGGGTGGTAGGGGGAGCAGGGGATGTAAGGAATAATTCAAACTAATAAATGAATCTATTAAGGTTAAGCATGCCACAAGTGTTTAATTTATTATACTTAGGAATATAGAATATTAGTACCATAACATTCCCATACCCTTTAGAAAAGCATTGTTCTCAATTCTTAGCAACTCTAGAATATTTTCTATGAATTGATCATCATTCCATGTTTTACTATAGATGAAGATGTCATTAAAAATACCAACACCATTTTTTGGAGAAATGGGTGGAACATTGAATTTGTGAGGCATTGAAAAGTTAGTTGGGTATTAGTGACACTAAATGATATAAAGAAGAATTTATAATGGCCCTGAAGTTTTTTAAATACAAAGTTGTTTGTATCGTTATCCTTTAGTTGAAGATGATAATCTAAATGTAAATTTAACTTGGTAAAGAAAACTACATCATTCAATTTATCTACCAATTCATTAATAATAGGAATATGAAACTTATCTTTATGAGTGATAACCCGTTGAGCTCCTTATAATGTGGGCACATTCTCCATGGATTTTCCTTCTTGTTAAGCATACTCATTGGGGATAAATAGGGACTTTTGTTGGGACGAATAATGTTTAGATTGTTATTATTTCAATGGCCTGATCATGGTCTTTGATTGGGGGTAGACCCTTGGGTTCTTAAAATTCCTATTGATGGTGTTAGATAATCTCTTGAATCTTTGGTTGTCTTGATTTTTTACATCTTATTTTGTGCACATATTCTATAATAACCTTTCTTGAGTAATTTCTCCATCTTATGGGAGCTAATAATTTAACTTGGTGATTGTTTCCCTATAAGTTTATACTTTTTCTCATGTGTACTAAAAGCCTTGAATAATTCTTGAAAATTGAACATTGTTCCCAACTATTTTAGCCATTGCACTCTTAAAACAACATATGCTCCTCCAATTGGAATAGCAAAAATTACTAAATCTAGGTGATAATCTCCCATTGAGAGTTTCATATGATGATATTTTTTTGGAGTAATTAAGATAATCACTTGATAATTAATTAATTATTCACAATCTAAGCTAGGATTTTCTTTTTCATGCTTTTGTAAGCATGCACATTCATTATAATCCAATAAAATTCCATTCAATTCAATTACAATTGCAAGTTAATCTCAATATCATATGCATGTGTGATACTTGTATGGATTCAATATTTTCTCTCTTGGTTGCATAGCAAATTAGTTGCTTTGATCTCTCGTTTGTGATAGGTGTTTTGGTTGCATGAATTTTTGGGAACTGTGGGGTTCACTATCAACTCCAACATGGTATCAAAGCACCAAATCTATGACTTCCTATCTAAAGTTTAAGAGATCTAACCTTGAGAGAAAAATCAGCTCATCCTAGGGAAAAACGAGCATCACTGTTGAGTCCATAACAGCTAAAAACCTAAGGAACACTTATCAATTTGCTCAAATTTGAGTAGTTGCAAAAAAAAGCAAAAAAATTAGGGGCATGAGATCCAAGGTGAATTTTGTACAATCCATACAGTCATCATATGAATTTGTACCCCTATAATAAAAAATTTCAAGTACAGGGGTTTCAATTTTTCTCTAGTTTTTTTTTAAATCTAGGTTTTTTTCAAAAAAAAATTAATATATATAAAATAGAAGAAAAGCTTTTCAAAAAAATAAAAAATAAAAAAATAAAAAAGGAAATTTATTTCCTACAAGGCAGCATACCCTATAGGCGACGGCAGCTTTTGGTCATGCATTTTCCAACGATGACCCTAGTGTCAACTAATCAACATGCCTCTACCACTAGTGGCAAGGCCAATCCAACCCTAGCCATCAGCTAAACTGATGGTGGCTAAAAATTCCAAGCCCAACAAAAATCCAATGACACCCAACAAAACTAACAAAAGAATCCAATCACAAAATATTTCATTCAAAAAATAATATTTCAGCATTTTTGCTTTTTCGAAAGATGGATTTCTTTGCAAGTCAGGGAAATATTCTAAGGATATTCATTGACATCAGCACTATATGAACTAGTTTTTGCCCCCTCCTAGCCCCCATTTTCCCTAAAGGAGTAGTTTTTCTTTGGCATAACCTGGGCATACAATGTCAAAATCGAGAAAACAAGATATCTTCATAAAGCTAGTTTCATTTACTTCCAATGGTTTAGGTCTCATTATCACATTTTGTTGTCGATTCTTGTTATTCTCAATCAAAGTTAGATCATCTTTTCTTTCGCGCTCATAAATTTTCACCTATATCTCTAATTTTTGTGATTTTAATGGCATTGGAAAGTTATTTCAAAGCTCTTCGGATCCATTCATGCACTTTTTTCTAGAATTTGACCCAAGTACATTTTATTCATTCTTTTATGATTTTACAATTATGTCAATTCTTAGACATCTTGGTGCCTAGAAAGGATTTGTTTGTGTGAGGACTTCATTTGATCTACTTTATATATGTACTGAGGTTTTTAGCCTCTAATTTTATCATTTGAGGAAGTATCATGGGTTTTTCTATTCATCCTTTTGTTGTCCTCCTAGCAAAGGATAACGATGAGTTTGGTGAAATGACATCTTGACACATCTCAGGTGACTTAATTTTTTTCCTTATCTATATGGACTCATACCTACATCAACAACACTAGGAGTTATTCAACATGGGGTATTATAAGTGATCATGTTGTAGGGGTTATTTGTTCGTGTTGATCTTGACACTATGTGTGTTGTATTGGACATTAATTGTCCCCACACACTTTAGACTCAACTTTGGGAGATCCATGGAGACCCTCGTATCTCTCCATACCTAGAGGATCATGTTGCAAATTATCTCATCCCTCTTGCAGATGCAGATTATATACCCTTTGCTGATGATACTTTAAAGGAGCTTGAGTATATCACATGTCTTGCATGTTTTGATGGTTCAGAGACTTGTCTTCTTGTTCCCACTCTTCATATCAAGACTTCATCATCATCTTTTTATGTTCCTAATCAATTTTACATGCCACATCTTTGGCCCCTATTGATTCAATGCAGCAGTACATTCATCTTCTTCCAAACATAGCTACTTGGGATTCATATCTTGTAGATATATCATCCTTGTTTGTAGGGTCTCATATTACAGATTTGGAGGATTACTTTGAGGGGAATCATCTTCTCTTTATTAAAAACCACATCATCGTTGTTGGCCCACCATCTTCATTGCCTTTGCAACTTGTTCTACATCACACTTCACCAGTTTTTGGATTGACGTCATCTCTTTCCAACATATGGACATGTGAGAACTTTTCAAAGGCACACATCATTTGGATTTGGATTCATAATTCACCCATCATTTTGGATTGGCTTCTCCAATCACCAATGTATTTTTTTCTTCCTAAGGGGAGAAATATTGTTTGGAAGCAGTGGATCATATTCTATCTTCAGGCATTCATCATTGGCACAAGAGCTACTTCTTTATGGGGGGATTCATATCCTCATTTTATCTCTCCTATCAAGGGGACATCTATTGTACATGTGTGACAGAAACAATCCTTGGGGGGCCACATTGGGTCCTTCTATCCTTCTTTCACTAGTTCGGTCATTTTTTTCTCTCTTTTGGAGAGGAGTTTTTCTCATGTGGTTTTCTCCTTTTCTATAGGTATGAGAGATTCATTTTTTTTGTACATGGGTACCTCATCAAGACTTGTATCTGGGACCCATCCATGCATCCATCATTGCATTCTTCATCAAGGTTTTATAGCTTCTCCCTAAGTTGATATTAAAGTGGATGTTGGAGTAATTAGGATAATCACTTGATAATTAATTAATTATTAATTCCCTTATTACTTTATTCACTTAAGCTAAACTTAGGAGTATTTTTTTTATTAATTAGATTGGACTAAATATAGGTGAATTTGTCTCATTGCATGAGATTAAGCCACTTGTCGTAATCTAATGCAATCCTCATCTAGGATTTGCTTTTTCATGCTTTTATAAGCATGCACATTCATTGTAATCAAATATAATATATTCAATTCAATTACAATTGCAAGTTAATCTCAATATCAAATGCTTGTGTGATACTTTTGTGGATTCAATCTTTTCTCTCTTGGTTGCATAGTAAATCAGTTACTTTGATCTCTCGTTTGTGATAAGCATTTTGGTTGTAGGAATTTCTGGAAACTATGAGGTTCACTATCAACTCGAACAACATTTACCACGACAAGAGAGTTGATCCCATTAGCTATCATGACTTGGAATTTAAAGACTGGATAGACAAAATAGTTGAGCTCATTAGCCAATCTTCTATCAATAAAGTTGTGTGCATTGTCACCTTTCTATTTTCTAAATAACCAAATCTACTTTCTCTTTTAAATTTGCATGCTATAGTTCCATATTTGGTTCTTCTATAACTACTTCTCCTTTATTTTCAACCTCATTCTCATTAATCACTAATCTCTTCTCATTTATTACTATAATTATGACCCCTAGACCATTTTCTATTATAATGCCAATTTAGGCCTTTTTTTCTTTTATTTGCCTCATGTTCATAGATAGATTACTTATTTGTCTTGGGATAAGTAAGTTGACCTCATTTTTGTTAATAGGATTAGTCACATTTCTATTATTTTTCATATGGTTTGACTTTGTGTGGAGCTATGGTGGTGAATTTATGTTGCTCAATATGTAATTTTGTTTCATATATTTTCTAACCATACAAGGTTCTAAAAATAAACATCATGTTTAATTTGGTCATTAAATCCATGTTGTAGAATTGTAGCCTTTGATAAGGTGGCACCTCGCGGAGCCTAAATTATGAATATCATATGTGTGTGATCGATTTTAGAAGTGTGATAAATATAAATTAAAACAAATAAATCAAACACATCGATAGAACATTATATTAAAACATAAATTAAATGAAAATAAACTCAAACTCATTCTTTTGTCTTTGATGTCATCCTATCATCCTCTATCTCCAGTGTTTTTGTCGATTCCAGCTGGCTCTCAGATCTTGGGCTAGGCTCAACAAACGGTCTTCCTAGAGAATGAGATTGAATATGAATGCATGCAATGCTATGCTAAGATATGATTATGCTGATACTAGACATGATTGATAAAATAAAAGATTATGAAATTGATAAAAACTAAAGATGATAAAACAATGCTAGAATGCTATAATGTAATTAAATTCTAATGCACGTGTGTTGTGTGTTGTAACCAATGCTTGGATTCATAGGAGGTATTTATAGTTTTGAAAGATTTTGATTGGCTGATGTGATCAACAACGGCTGGAAAATTCTGGCAGATCAAATGGTCGAAGATGGATAAGACTGAAGGAAAAATAGAAGAAAATAGAAAATGAGCTTTGTTTCTTTTTTTGAAAAAGAGATAAGATGAGATGATAAAGATGAATTGTAAAAATCATCTTTTTGTGAGATTATGGAAAAATTTCGAAGATAAATAATGAATTATAAAACTCAATTATTTATTTATTGGTGACATGGAAGATTTTCTTAATTAAATAAAATATTTAATTAAGATTTGGAAAATAATAGAAGATTTCATAATTAGATTTAATTATGATTGGAAAAGATTTGAAAGATATTTAATTAAACTTGTAAATGAAATTAATTAAATAAAATATTTAATTAATTAGAAGAAAGATTTGAATATGAGAAAGGAAATTAAATTCAATTAAATCAAAGATTTAATTAAACTTAAATGTGATCACTAATTTAAATAAACAATGACATTTATTTAATTAATTAAGTGGACTTAAGAAAGTGGTAATTAAATAAAATGAATTTATTTAATTAAAGTGGAAGAATAAAGTGAATGAACAATATAATTAAATTAATTAAATTTAACCATATGTAGAAGATTTTTAAAAAAATTAATTAAATAATGAATATTTAATTAAATGCTAGGATTAATTAGACATGACCAATTTTATGCATATACAATATGCTCAATATTATATTCAATTACAAACATTAATTATTTTGAATTTGTTAGTTGAGTAACATCACTTCCCTTCTAAGAATGGTGAGAGGCAAGAACGGGAGAGGAGGTGCAAGTTTCAAATCTTTAGAGGAGGAGGATGGAGAAGGGGATGCAAAGGACACAGATGGGGAGCTGCTTGTTTTAGTGGGGGTTGCTCGGATTACGGTTGTGCTATTGGAGGTTTACAGTTGGTTGGCCTGTGTTGTTGAGGTGTTGTCTGCATGCATTGGAGTTGTTGATTGGGAGGCTGCAACATTTTCTTTGATATTGTTGGAGTTTTTTGTTGTTGGTGATGAGGGGGTTTTTACCCTTGTTGAGACCCTATTTTCTTGCAAGGTTTTTGGAGCAGCTCATGTGGCATTTGATGTTTTTGCTTTGGTTGTTGCTTTCTTGATAATGTTGTTGGTTGTTGTTGTTGGGTAGCTGGTGAAAGTTGTCTTATTGGTTGTGTCTGGAAGCTAGTTATTTCTATTTTGGAGCCTTATTTTCTTGCCGCTTGTTCTGCAAGGGTGTTATCTTGGTTTTGGTTGTGGGCCCCTTGCTGGGGTTTTGGCTTTGGAGTGGCTTATCTTAGGCTCTAACTGACATGTTGGGGAAGTTGGTCTGCTTCTCTTTTTGGATTTCTCCTTGTCTCCTTCCTGCTTAGGTTCTCCTTTGTTTGTTCTGTTGGGGGTTGTTTTACCCTTTGTTGTTTTGGCTCCTTTCTTTGTTGTATATTTTTGGCTACTATTACTATTTATCCTTCATGTGAACTCTCTTGGTGTGTGCTTCAGGTCTCCTGTAGGGATTTTTTCTATGGAGCGACTTTTTATGGCTCTAATCAGCGTGTTGGGGACGATAGAGTGCTTATCTGTGTGGTTTTCTCCCTAATTTTTTCTTCCATGGTTTACCCTTGCTCTTTTTCCTTGTGGAGTTCGGTGGTTGATGATCAGTGGATGGTCTGCTTATTGGAAGTTAGGCTAATTTATATCTACTTAATGTTTCTTAGTGGTTCCTTGAAGGTTCTCCTTATTGCTCTTCTTGAGCTTATTTTGGAAGGGTTCTTTGTTTTGGATGGGATGTGCTTATTTATGCCCCTGTTGTTCAAGGAGATGTTGGAAGCCTTTGTGTTGTTGGGTTTGCTAAAGGATGGTATGATTGCTTGTTTTGCTGAAGTGTTTGCTTTCTCCTCAGATCCTATTGAGGTGGATTATTCTCTTATTGAGGTGGAGTTGGGGGATGAAATTTTATGGTTTCCTCAATTGTTGATCCTTTTGAGGTGGAATCTTCTCCTATGGAGGTGGAGGTTGAGGTTGTTGGAGTTTTCAGGCTGCAATGGAAAATTTGTCTGTGACATCCTCTCCAATAGAGGGGAGCTCTCTCCTTTTGAGGTGGGGATTGATTTGGATTTTTGGTTTGACAAATTGTTGGGTTTTCGATCCCTAAAAAAACCTATTTGTTTTT
>VDFB02208819.1:0-18286 GCA_007258455.2 Sequoia sempervirens | reverse complement strand
CAACAAAATTACTCATGGGTCGAGCCTGAAGGAATGATTTGGGAAGGATTGGCACTACAAAATTACTGACTCAACTAGGGAGTCCTAACTGGGTTCCAAGATTCTGTGAAAAGGAACAAACTAAACCCTAGTTCTAAAAATCTTGACACCAAACTGATGAAATTCAATCTCTGAATGCATTCAAAACGTCAAAACATCACACTCATTCATCATCTGAAAATAAAGGAAATAGCTACATACCATGGTTGAAGCATATCCAACTTCAAAGGAGATCGACAACAAACTCAGATGCCCCACCAAGAGCCGCAGAATGATGATGCAAGAAATCTGCCACTACATCCAAAAATCGACTAATCCAATTGCCAAATCACTAAACACTCAAGACCAAGATCTCAAAAGTAGCAAAGAGAAAATGGTGAGAGCCAAATGACACACAATCCCTCAAGAAGTCACCTAAATACTAGCCACAGAAAATTGGTAAAATTATCAAGCATAATTAACTTCATCGATAAGATAGGTCAAGACGCAATCTGGGAATTCGACAAGGTGACAAAATTTTGGCAAAATTCGGTTCAGGAAGAATTTCGTGAGGTGCCAAAATCTCTGAATCATAGGGTTAAAACCTTCTTGTTGGAATTTCAGGGAAATCAAGGAATTCTGCCCAGAGTGGAAATTCTTGAAGACATTGAAAAACTCGAATTTATCCAAAACTTAAGATTTTCAATGCATAACCTAAAGCAATCATCAAGGTAAGAAAGATAAACATTCAAGCACGTTCCTAAGCAAGAAAATCCTCAAAACCAAAAGAGCCAAAGCACCAGAAATCGAAGGAAAAAAAAGGGGTCCCTACTTTCAGTGGGGCGTGTGTGCAAAAACTGCACAACAAATGGCGACTCCACTGGGAAATGCTCCAGAGCATTTCAGTGACAAACTGGAATCGAGAACCTAGAACCTCTAGTTTTAGTCCTTACATTAGGTCACCAATTTAGTAGAGCTTCAAGATTCAGAGACAAACAAACCTTTCCTATACCAGGGTCAAAGTGTGTGCATGTGTATTTATTTCCCTTTCCTTAGTTTCAACAGGGGCCAAATTTAGTCTAACTAGGTTACATAAAGATTCTGACTCCAAAAGCATCCTAGATAGAGCGTCATTGCTAGTTAGATGTCTATATCCCCAATGAGGTTATCGATGTAGTCCTCCCAAGCATAGCTCTACTACCAGCCAAGCATCCATAGCCCCGGTGGAGATACTTGGATACCCTTGATAGGTTGGATTTTTTTTTTGATTTCCAATATTTCTTTTCTTTTCACTTTTTCATTTCAACCTGTGAAAAATGAAGTTCACACTCAGGGTTGAGAACCATAGTGGCGCTAAAGCAGAAATAAGACTTTTCACCTAACCATACTTCATAAGGACCCTATGCTCCTTTGGAATGTTAAAGTTCAGTGTTAAGATATAAGACCCAAATACATTCCAGATTTTAATCTAATCCATGACCTATTCACTCATGGCACTTAAAACATGTGACACCAATATAGTACTTTAACAAACTGACTCTGGAAGGATGATTGAAGTTTGTAAGAGAAATACTCAGAATAGTTCTAGATAAATGTGTGTCATGCAGATGCAACATACCCAAAAGAAAGCAAGAAAACCCAAAAGCAAAGCGGAGCAAAACCAAACCAAGCCAAAAGCAACAAATCGAAAGGAAACCTACTCTAACCAAAACAAAACAAAGCAAGCATCAAAGAAATCTAAGCTAACTATGTACAAGAAGAGAGTTGTAGACAACTCACAATTGGAAATAATGCTTCAGGTACTACCCATTGACAGGCAATGGGATATCCTCTCTAGTGAGAGTTTTCAAGCGAAAAGCATTATCTCCCAGAGTCTCTGAAATCTTATAAGGGCCAACCCAGAGTTTTTCAAATTTACCATGCTCTCCCTTACGATCATGGGCTTTATCCCAGTAGAGAACCAAGTCAAATATTCAAAAGGCTTTAACCTTAGCTCTCCTATCAAAGGGTATGCGGATTATCATGAAAAATAGGTCCTTAAGTGGCGAAAAAATCAAAAAAATCAAAGTTAGAAAACTTGGCATAAAAATTTGAATAAGTTATCTATATTATTTCAAAAATATGTAAGAATAGAATCTATAACAAATTGAATGTAGTTTTTAAACTACTAGTTTTTTTTTTTTTTTTTTCACCCATTTTAGTGAAAATTTGAAATTTTAATGCAATAGTACCCTAAATTTCAGGGAAAAATAAGAAGTAGGTGTTTGTCCCATCCTAACCACAATGAAATGATAATATTTGCTCTATAAGATTCTAGATTACAAGTAGGAGGACCCAAGGTCTCGATGTGATGTATATTTTTTATGTTATTTCCAAGTAAATAATTAATTATGATTTTATTACAACTTCTAAAAAATATTAAAATTGTATAACTGAATCAATCTTAACTTGGTCAAACTTCAAGGAAATTCAATTTTTGTTTTTAATCCTATAGTATGCAAAGCATAGAATGTGACACATGTTTTAGATTCAGAAAATGTGATAACGTTTGAAAGCTAAAGGTGTTTCTCAATCAACCTATGAATTAGGAATTTAGTCATAATTTAAATAGAAAAAATGATTTATAGTTATTTACAAATTCAAAGTAAAGTATAATTTATATTGGTGGAAAGATGAGAATCTCCTTTAAAAACCCTTTCATTTCATCAATTTTGGGTAAAAAAAGTCAGTCACCACATACCCCAAGGAATACCCATCATATCACGCTTTTTGGCCCATCATGATCCCTACATACCCTCAAACCATCTTTTGAATACACCTTGATGTTTGGAAAAAATTTCAAGGGCTTCATTTCTTTTTTCTTCAAGGTGTAATAGTTCAACAAGTTGGTCTTCTTTTTTATCCCCCTCATCATAATATTCATTAATATACTGTAGGGTGGGGATTTTTAACTGGATGGGAAATACAGGTTCTAGCCCATAAACTAGATGGTAAGGGGAAGTTCCTATGGAAGTATTATGTCTTGTACGATCTGCCCAAAGAGCAAACTGAAGCTAGGTATGCCAGTCCTTAGGGTTTCTTTCTAACAGCTTATGAATGACTGTTAGGAGGTTTTTGTTAGAGGACTTAGCGAGACCATTACCTTAGGGGTAATAATTGGATGCAAATTTAATTATAATTTCATGATCAAAGGCCTAGTTAGAGAATTTCAATGATGCAAGTGTAGGACCATTATCACAAACCAAAGACATAGGACATCCAAAGCAATTGATAATACCTGATTCAATGAAATTGATTACCACTTTAGAGGTACATTGTTTGCATGCAAGAGCCTCAGTCCATCTTGTGAAATAATTAGTAACAGTGAGAATATACATGTGGCCTACAAAAGAAGGCGGATTGATTGGACCTATGAATTCGTTTCCCCACTGTGCGAAAGGCATTACCTCAAAAACTGGTTGAAGTGGGAGGATTGCATGCTTTTCTCTAGTAGCCACAGTTTGACGTACATGGAAAGTTCTGACATGATTATGTCTGTCTTTGAACAATGTGGGCCAATAATAACCAACTCTCAAAATCTAATTTGTGGTAGAAGGTGCAGATCCATGGCTAGTGCCATACCTATCATGAAATTCTACCTTGACCCTTTCAGCTTCTTGCTTTCCCAAGCATCTTAAGTAGACACCTTCATGGTTCCTTTTGTATAGAATAGATCCCTTCAGCATGAAACTATCACTTTTCAAGCGCAACTCTCTCCTTTGTACAACATTAAGGTGATTTGGACATTGTTGATTCAAAATAAAGTAAATGATATCATCATACTAGTCCCCTAGAGAAACATCTTCAAGATTATAATGCTAGGCTACAAGATCAAGACTCATTTTTGCCATTGTTCTAGTAAGCCCTTTCCCTCTTACCGGATTCATGGGTTGAATCTCAATATCATATTCCTGCAACATAGTCACCCACTTAGCTTTGTGTTCTCCTAGTTCATTTTGCATCAACAGCAGCTTGACTACAGGATCTAGTACTACTACAAAGACCTTGTTCCTTAGAATATAATGTCTGAATTTCTTCATAGCACTAACTAAGGCGTAGGCTTGATTCTCCACACTTGGGTACCTTAGTTAAGCATCTTTCAGTGGTGCACTCATAAATGCTATGGGGTGCTCATTTCCTTGGTCAGAATTTTGGGTCAACATGCCAGTAGAGGAGTGATCAGAAGTAAATGAATATATCTAAAATGGCTTAGCATAATTAGGACTCACTAAGACTGGGGCTTTAGCAATAGCCCTTTATTTTGCAAATGCTTCTTTGGCTCTACTGCCCATTCAACTTTAGCTTCCTGCTTCAACATGGCATTTAATGGCTTGACTATCTCAGTAAATCCAGTGATGAACTTTTGTACAAAGTTAATCTTACCAAAAAATGATTTCATTTCTTTCTTGCTAGCGGGTGGCTAAATCTTGAGTATAGCTTCCACTTGTTCAGGATCAATAGTAATACCTTTCTCTGAAATAACGTGCCCCAATAGTTTTCTCTCAGTAACCCCAAAGATGCATTTCTTTGGGTTAAGAGAGATGTTAAACTCTCTACACCTCTGAAATACCTTGCATAAGTCTGCTATATGATCACCTCACCTTTTGGAGAAAACTATCAAATCATCCATATAAATTATGATGCACTTACCAATTATGTCCTTAAAAGCAATGTCCATAGCTCTCTGGAATGTAGCTCTAGCATTGATCAAGCCGAAAGGCATCCTTCTATAGGAAAAAGTGCCCCACTTTATGGTGAAGACAGTTTTATGTCTATCTTCATATTGCACCATAACTTGGTTATATCTAGAGTAGCCATCTAGAAAAGACATCATTTGAGACACATTGACAATCTAAAGCACTTCATCCAGTGAAGGAACTGGATAATTATCTTTTTTTGATGCTCTTTTAAGGTTCCTAAAATCCACACACAGTCTGATCTTCCCATTTTTCTTTCTCACAGGGACCAGATTCACAACCCAAGTCAAATGCCTATCTAGGAATATGATTATGGCAGATAGCAGCTTTTGCACTTCCTTTTGGATTATGGGTTCCAGCAAGGCATTGATGGGCCTTTACCTTTGCCTGAAAGGTATTTCTCCTGGCTTTAAAGGGATAGTATGAGTTATAATTGAAGTGTCATATGTCTTTAGGTCCTCATAGCTCCAGGCTATCGCATCTTGATACATATGCAAGGCATCAATGATTCCTTTTCTCTCCTCAGGAGTACACACTTTACCAATGCAGACATTTTTTATATCATCTTGAGTCCCCATGTTGTATGTTTCACATTGTCCACTAATGGAATCCTTCTTAGCATCTTTCTCTTGATAACTGACCTTATCTAGATCAAAAATCCTCTCTAGCTACACCATTCCCCTTGGAATAGTATTAGTCTTCAAATTAATAACCTCTTCCAAATCCATCTCTGCTTCTTGGGGCTCAACTTCATCAATGATCTGAGAAGTAAAGACATCTGAAATTGTAATAAAATCCAAAATATGCTTATCATCTTCAAATACCTAAAATTTGGTCACATTGTTAGGCACTGATGGCACTGGGGTCAAATCCACAGTAAATTTCTTTAGTCTAGAAAAAGACAAAGGTTGCAATGTACTAGCCGCCTGAGCTAGGGAGTCTTCCATTTGGTTCTTATTACGTGGTATAACCTGAATGTTGAAGGCACCAAATCCCTCAATAAGGTCCCATACTCTATGCCTATAATTGGTCATCCTTCTTTCATGGCATGAGTATTTCCTTCTAACTTGTTTGACCACCAACTCAGAATCCCCAAAGACTTGCAAAATCTTGACCTTTTTCCTTAGTGCCATAAGCAACCCATGAATCAAGGCCTCATATTCTACTACATTATTGGTACAATGAAACTGAAGTCTATGAGCGGAAAAGAAAGTTTTACCTCTTGGACTGATCATCTCAAATCCTACCCCAGCTCCTTGCTTTGATTTGGATCCATCAAACCTTAAGGTCCAACAAACTTCAACACTGAGATTTCCCTTTGCTTACATCCCCTGTGACTGCCCTACGGAGGGGCCCCTTCTAGCATCAAATTTCTTTGGGATCCTCTTGAATATTCTGTATATTGATTTTGACTGTTGGAGTAGGGTTGATACATTTTTGCACTTGTTCTATTGCAGCCTGGCATAAACAACAGTCCAATTCAAAGTGGGAGGCATTGTGAACTCTACACCAATTGGGAAGAGTAATTCTCCAAAATTCATTCCTCTACCCAAATGAATCTGATCTTCAATACACTTTTGAATGAATTCTTGGAAATTATCCAATAAGCTGAGCTGGTGATCTTCAGGATCATCATCATTTATTGGCTCTGCCAGGGCTCTGGTACCACTAGATTCAACTGTAAGATCAATAGGTGTAGTATGTAGTATAAGGATTTAGTCCACATCATATTCCTCAAAAGGGGCCACCAACACATAATTACCCATGCTCACCTCTGATATCAATATTTCATTCGAGGTATTCTGATATTTTGTGATCATATATTTCATCCCGGGCTCTCTTTCAATCCTAATATGATTTGGCACTCCCTTCCAGGGAAGCCACATGTGAGATTGATCGGTTGATACATATCCATTTAGAGCCTTAGTAAAGTCTCTTCCCAAAATTGGACCATAAGCATCAGATATATCTGCCACCTGTATATTAATGATTTGCTGAATTCTAAGATCAGAAGTGATCTGCATGTGAATCATGTTCAATTCCCCTACAACATTAACTTCAGTTCTATCCAGTTGAGTGAATTTATTTTGGGAGTCAACAGGGGTAATACCTAAAGCTCTACAGACACCAAAGGGCATTACATTGGTAGAAGCACCTGAATCCAACAAGCAATTGTGCAAGTTCTTACCAAATATGCAGACATAAATAAAAGGTGTTTATGTTCTCCCTTGAAACAGAGTTAAAGGAGTATCAACCTAGGAAAGTTGAGTTTTATCTTTCTCTTTCCCTTTATCTCTAGGTTGTGTGTGAATTTGATTATGATCTTTTACTATTTGAGAACTTGATGCTTTATTAACACTCTCACTGACTGATCTATCTTGTGATACTGAACTTGCATTGGAAGCTCCTAAAACTACATTTCTAATAGTTGGGAATCTCAATAATTCAAATGCAGAGAGACTTACCTTTAGCTTCTTTAGTTCTTCTGCAACATATATGGCCAGTAGTTCTACACTAAGGTCAGCAGGAGTCTCTTTGGGGTATTCCACCACCTTTTCTTTGCTTGTTTCAGTAGTCCACCCTTTTGATAAATCCACTTGTCCTTGATCTTTAGATAAGTATTGTCTAGGCACATGAGGATATGTTGGATTATTGCTGGCATTGGGATCTAGAGGTGTGGTGAAGTTGTTTGGAGGAATAGAAGTGGTGAATGGGCCTCCATCTTGTAGACGTCTATGTGGCAGATCCCTTAAGTCATATTTCTTAACAGGCCGCTGGAATGTTTGCACCTCTTCAACATAAGTTCCTTCCTCATCCATGGGGCCATTATCATTCACCAAATTTTCATCAAACAAATGTGTGATTTCATCTCCATTGCATACCTAGTCTGCTTCATCCTTAAACTGGTTTGATTCTTCTTTAGGCACATTCTACTTACTCAGTGGAAAAGGAGCATGATTTAACACCAACACTGATGAGTCATAAGGAGTAGATGGTACCAAATCCTAATTACTTGTATTATTCTCCACCTCATACTGAAAGATTGAAGCTGCTGTTTAGAACTCAAGACAGTCCAATTCAGAATGCTAGCTTGTCTTATGGAGACTACACTAGCTTGATAAAGCAGCTTCAGCTAGATATACACCACTTGGAGGCTTCTCTTGATTAGCCGATTGATCCAATGGGGTAGGGACCCCCCCATTGTTAGGCCTTGTATTCCAGGTCCTATTTTTTCTGGGTGGTTGTCTTTTGTCAAACCCTTTTCGACCAACTTTCCCCCTATCAAAGTTTTGGCCTGAAGATTGTCCCTTACCATAATTCTGTCCTCTGTCATAGTTATGTCCTCTTTCAGGGTGTTGTCCCCCATCAAAGTGTTGTCCTTGTTGAGATTCCTAATTTTCCCTATTATGATTGGATTGCATACTCCTTTGAGCAGCCTGGAGTTGGATCTTTTGGTTTCTCAGATAAGTGACCTCCATTTTCAACTTCTTCACTTGTTTAGTTAGCTCATCCAACCTTTCTTTGTCAGAATTATTATATGGAGTCTGGTTTGCATTGTGTTGAGGATATCCTGCTACAACACCAGAGCTAAGCGACTGGTTTAATACCTCAAAATTCTACAAATATGTAGGGAAAATAGTTTGAGGTTGTGGATGAAGAGGTTGATTAACGTTTTACTGGGGTAGCTGACCACAGGTGGAACTTGACTCACAGGAGGTCCTGGTTGAGGAACCAGAGGCAACTGAGGTATCAAATTCATGATAGGAGTATGATTGGCAAGAGCTTGATTGAGAGCTGGGACCTGCCTAGGGTGAGTAGTGGGTCCTAGTGATGGTAAAGGCCCAGGAAAGTGTTGTCTCAGATCAGTACTAACTTTTATAGCCTCTGTGTCTACATCAAGTAGGGTAGTCGGAGGGTTGTTTCTCCACTTCATGAAGGTAGCTATCAAACTATCAATGCCTTCATAATAGACTTCTAAAGCAATGTCATCATCTACAACACAAGGAGCCTACAGCCGGGTATAAGCACGATGAAACCTATTGTTAAAGGACCCTATGGGCTCATTGACCTCCCTCTTAACCTTAGTGAACTGAAGATAAATCTCATTTGGACTAATGGGAATCCTAAACTTTTGCAGGAATGCGGTCTCTAGTTTAGTCCAATTATGAATAGACCCAGTAGGAAAATGATTGTACCAGTAGAATGCATCTTCCCCTAGGGAATAAGGAAAGAGTTTGCATGCTACATCCTCATGGTTGATTCCTTTATCCCTAAGGCAAGTCTGAAAAATCCTGATATGTTCCTCTACAGTCCTATTGGGATCATTAACATGGAACTTAGACCAAAAGTGCTCAGGGTTCTTGGGCATAACATTGTAATTATTGAAGGTCAAAGGAGATGGATTGTTAGCAAGGAAAGCCATTGGTGGGGGTGGAGGTGGTAATGGTTGATTTATGGCTTGTTGGGGTTGTGGAACAAGGATGGCTTCTGAATTAGATGAGGATGAACTTGATGAAGATGATGATGACTAAGATGATGGAAGTGGCTGGGTGGATGATGATTCTCCTCTTCTTCTGGTCCTTCTTGACCTAGTAGGAGCTTACAACTCTTGAAATTCCTCCTCTACTAGAGTGGATCTGGTTCTTCTTCTGAATCTTTCAGGAGAAATGGCAGACAAAAATTGATCCAGCTTATTTATTCAAGCCCTCTTTCTAGCGCCAATCTATTGATGGTGTTTTCTACATAGCAACAACTCAGACAAGATACAAGTATCCTATCTCTCTTGAAAGGAAAATATCTATCAGCAAGCCTCAAGAGATAACCCCAAGGTCTCTAATGTCAGGTCTTGAAAATGCATAAACAACTTAGTGATAAATGTGAAAATGCTGGTAATCACAAAGGGACCTTACTACAAGCAAATACTAAATCTTCAAACTTATTAGATCTAGCAATATGGTGATATTTCAAATCCTAAATCTAACCTAGATAATGAAAGAAATAGAAAAAGAGATAAGGGTTTTAGAGAGATTTCTAAGATTAACACTAATCCTAAGATTAATAGTGCAGATGAAAAAATACTTGAAATGGACCAATCTCTCTAAAACTAATTCCTGCTTGACCCAGATAAATTTGCAATCTTAAAGAAATAGTGCAATCTTCTAAGGTGGGGGAGATTTTCAGATCGCTTTTGAACATTCATCCAAAATCAATTCTATTGCAATTGAAATGAAATTCAAGCATCTGCTAACCTAACTAAGCACAATGAATACTCAAAGTCCAGCTAACTTTGGGAAAGCAACTCTACAATCACTAGCTGCAGCATGGACTAGAGATTGCTGCAACACTTCAAGCATCAAATCATAAACACCATTGAATCTTCTAGCATCAAATCTAACATATATCAAATAAACTTAAGAAATTTCACAAAGATAGAATCATAGGAACCATGCCATATAAAATTAACACAAGAAGGACACCAAATCACAATGCCTTGCATTAAATAATCCAAAGTAGCAAAAATTCTAGTCTTTTGTTACAACACTTGCTTGAAACAGACCTAACTACTAAATTCTTGTTTCTAATGCCTAATTCAATCTTAATGTAAACTATCTAGCTCCTTTCAATGAGGTAAATATCCCTACTTATGGAGATTACATCTTTTATGCTCCTTTTCCCAAATAGGGTTATAAAAACAATTGGCCCAAAACAAGTCGGCCAAGGATTCAAAATAAAGTATGCATTAAATGCATGTGTTCCATCAAGGTCAGCCTGGGATCTCCAACATAGCTCAGTCAAATGCGTGTGAAGGATAAAGAGAAATAATGGGGAAGCATAAATTCCGATGAGGCATTGTATTAACTACTCTCCCCTGTGTCTTTATCTCACTCAATTTATCCTGCACCATCAAAAATACCTTATCCAAGTCAGCTATAGGTGGAATAATTAACACTTTAATTTTCCTCTCTTCAATGGACTTAATGTCCCTCTTGACTGCTTTACTTGACCTTATCCCAATCCACCTTCGGTTTGGGATACTTATCCATCACTGCAATGTATGTGGTTGCATCATCTAACTGGTGTTTAGTGACTGGGTCCTCATTGACTGGAGAATATACATCATGCCACCATTTTCTTAGTTGCTCCAAGTTCAGATGTTTTGGTGCAACCCTTTTTCTACCTTTCATAACCTCAAAGAAGGAAATGCACTTGTTATAGATTTCAGTTAGGGTATCCTCAATTTTCTTCCCTTTCTTATGCACTCTTTTCAAAACCCTTTTCCTTATTTGCAAAACTTCATACCATTCCTAGGGTTCTACAACTTTGGAAGAAGGAATAATTTCATCACTTATCAGCTTATCTTCAGTATATTCCATGATGGTCTTGGCCTTTTGCAATAAAAGATCAACATCCTCCTTATCTTGAGCCAGTAAATTATTCAACCACTCTATTGATCTTATAGCATCTCCACCAGTTGACAAGATATCTTTAATGGCACTATCTCCTTTGGCTTCCACTCCCTGCAACTAGTTCTGAATGGAATGTGTAGTGGTTTTCATCTTCTCCAACTCGGTTATTGTCTCCTATGGTAGAAAACTTGCAGTAGATGATGAGGAGTTGATGAATTGCAAGGGTTTCATCAAATCCTGCAGATACCTCTTCAGTTTATCATTCTCCTTCAAATATTGCTTAGTTTGCACTTATTTCTTCAATCTACTCAAAATAGAATCACTAGAGCCTTCAAATTCTTCAACTTCTTGCATCATGGAGGTGGGCCCCAAGCTGATAGTTTGTACATTGTAATCTCTACTAGTCACCTCATCTTTATTCTTATCTGGCACAGGGGTGGCAATGTGAATCACCCTATTATTAGCTTCATCTCTCTTAATCCTGGAGATAACCTTGGCTTTCTCCTTTGGTTTTCCCTTTCCTATGTTTGGTATTAATTCATCCCAATTGGGAGGACTATCATCCACCATAATTTGTTTACTCTTTGATTCCTTATCCATCCAACTAGGAACAGTGGAATCCGACTGCACATTACCTTTTCCAACCACATCCTATTGAACCTTGGAGAAATCCTCATTCAGATTTTGCTTTTGAGGAATCTCTCCAGTCTTATCTTCACTTACCTTATCATGTTCTTCTTCATGCACTGGTGAAGGAGTCTTTATTGGCACTTCCTCTCTCTGTGGAGGTCTATCTTCTTTATTTCCTGTAGGTGAATCCTCATAAGTCACCAAAGGGGACTACAATATCTTTTCTATCTCTGCCTCCGTACTGTAGAGTTCACCTTCTCAGAATTATTCTTTTCCTTGATCTTGGTGATCCTCCACATCCTTGGATTCACTGGGTATGTCATGAGTTCTATGAGAAGGAGGGATATAATTATGTTGTGTTGCAAGGAAAACTAAGGGAACACTTTTCTTTGGCATACCATCCTTGGGAGAGGGAGTTCTTGATCTTCTTGTGTACAACTGTGTCTTCTCCCCTGAACTCTCCACACTTACTATTGGTGGGCCAACTTCATCTCCTGCCTTGGAAGATTCCTTCTTCTTTTGAAACAATATCACTATTCTTCTTCTCTTAGGCACGGAAGCACTACCCTCTTTTCCTTCTTCCTCAACTTCTTCTTTTGCAAATTTATTTGTCTTTGAGATATGTTTTCTTTTCTTAGCAATAGGTCTTCTTTGCTTCTCCGCTTCTTTTGCTTCTTTTGCTTGAGCATCCTTAATATTTATCTTCAAATGAGAGCTCACCTTAGCCTTAGTGTCCTGGTCAATTGACTCTTTAGAAGTAGAATGAGACTCCAAGTATCCCATTAAGTCATAACTACATTGCACACCTTCACTTTCCAAATCCCAATTGTTATGTTTGAGCCATAACTTGGTGTACTTGATCATTGGAGTCATGATCTTCTCTAATTATGTATTTTCTTCCTCCAGCTAGTCTATCTCTTCTACCGGTTTGTCTTTCACAGGCTCATAGTCATGAATTTGAATCAAATCTCCATCATCTTCAATTTGATTAGGAATGGCCTTTATGTTGTATAGTCAGACCAAGTTGACTGGCAATCTGGAGAACTTATTTCTAACTTCAAATTCATCCTTGTTGTTAGCCCAATAATCTTCTACATCATCCTTATGGATGTATTCCCTATTGGCCCTCTTCTGTGCCTCACCAGTGGTATCAAATCTGGATCTCTTAGAATGGAAAGAGAGACCCAAAGTGCTCATTTCCTCCTCAGAAGAATGGACTGAATTAATAAAGGGGAAAGCCTCATTACTGCCTATTCTCAAAGGAAAATCACCACCAAATCCAGTCTTATGTTTATCCTTCTTGACAATTGCATCAAAATCACAGATTTGTCTTGTGACTTCCATAAGTATAGTGTGATCTGTGGGATATCTAGGGAGTCTATATGGGGCCCTCTAACAACCATCTATTCTGATATATGAGAAGCTAGGGAATTGGATAAACCAAGCTCCAAACCTCTTGATTAGTTCATTAGCATTGTCTGAGATCTGGACATGCTCTGCACCTTGTAATAACCTGGTGATGTACATGGTAAATGCCTTATTCACCCTCCTATAACTTGTGCTACCCAAGTGTAATTGTGGGTACACCTCATAAATCACATCCTGCCCAAACATGCCCCTTGTGCTTAGTCCTTTATATGGATGGAACCTTGCAAGTGCATAGACCAAGAGGTCATTGTGAAGGTCTTTGTCTGCAGCACATTGCACATCTGTTCATGTATCATTGCACTTATAATTCCCAATGGTAGTCAATATTTTTCTCCATCCTCACAATGACATGAACCATCTAGTTTTCAAATACTCCCGCACTCTTTAATCCCACCACTCTATTGAGGAGTGTGATAGCATCATAGTATTCCTTTTTGATTTTTTCTCTGAATAGTTGCTTGGGCAGCTTGGAGAAGTGAGACTTGGGTTTCTCTAACCAAGAATTGATAACCTATTGTGATTTGATGATGTCTTCATCATAATAATTCTTCGCTATGTCCATATCAAAACCCACCACATGAGACCTATCAGGCATGTCAAAGGTCTGGGCTATAGACACAGGGTTAAGATTTGCCACTATTCTTCCTTGAGGACCAACTATCCTTTGTGTGCCCCTGCCATAATGTCTGTCACATTCAAGCACCAACTCATAGCATTGAACTATAGAAGGAAATCCAGCCACATGGGTCAACCCTAACTCCAATATCCTTCTAGCCAACAAGGGAAGGTTCTGTGCTGCCATCCTTGCCTTGAATTCCTCATAATCCCATTGACCTACATTTGTATCCGTGACCTCTGACCAGATGGAAGTCAACTTTCTCTTTGGGATCCTACTCTTTATATCCATTTTGATCCTTTCTGCCTTAGAGATAGCAGACCCTTCAACACTTGGATCTTTTTGCTTGTCCCTGGTCTTCCTGACTATTGTCTTACTTGATTCAACCTGCATTCAACAGAAGAAACCACAATAAATCCTTTCATAATATTAGAATCAAGGTTAGTCTCCCATGAATAACATATTCATCATTAAACCATCTCAAAATCATGACAAATTTCCCTCAAATCAATCATAAAAAATAAATATTTTAAATCCAGGATTTTGAGCAATCCGGGGAAAACCAGCCGGAGAGGAATTCCGGGAAATTCCTAGCTAAGTAGATTTTAACGATTAAGCACAAAAGTCATCAATTCAATCATCACAACATGAAAGGAAAGCATGTAACATCATTTAAATTATCAATATCACCCATGAGATACCAAAAGCACAACATTAAATTCATTCATCTCTCCAATTCTTTGTACTGCGAAGTCATTTCGGGAAAATACACCCCATAAGGAAATCTGTGAGGAATGTAGAATTCTGGGCTTTTGCACACATTGGGAAAAAAGGAGGCACATGAGAAATCAAGAAATTTTGAGGGTGTGGAATTTCGTGAAGGTCTTGAAATCCCAAAAACTACCACCTCTTATTATTTCACCCAGAAGAATCGAACGATCAAGAATCTGAGGTCCCTAGGCTCGAATCTAATTTATTTTGAGTCTCTCATTAGCTGTCTATTGGTTTTCAACATTCCTAGAGGAAAATTGGTGAAGATTGGTGATGCCCTAAATTTAACCATCAATTTTCTAAGCTCAAAACCCAAAATTTTCCATTAACGTAGGGGAGTTAGCTCAGACTTAAATTGCTCAATTTATTAAACATAGGAATGGGTCATTTGGAATAGACCTAAGTGAGTTTCACCTGAATGGGACCAAAATCACACATTTACACCTCACTCATGGCTGACCATCAGTCAATCTCAAAAACCCTAAAATCCAATAAAGCTAAAGCAACCATACAAGCTAGGTCAAGTTCAAAGATGAAGTTGGAACTGTCAAACTTAAAAGGATTAACCAAGGGGTGCATCTTCTAGATCTCCAAAAATTAAGAAAATGTTTGCACAACCCTAGTTTTAAAATGGTCGGTGCCAAACACGCAAAATTTGAACTCCACGCATACTCAAGATGCCAAAGAATCATTCACATCCAACATTCAAAAGCAAGGCAACAAATACATACCATTGATAAGATGAATGCAACTATTCAATGACTGGAAACCAAATTTAATGCCCCAACAAATAGCAATAACAATAATCATGCCCAGGAACTTCAATGCCAAACTCTCGAATGCAAAAGTCCAAACGTCTAATGAAACCCGACACTCAAGATCAAACCTCCCAGATCAAGAAAAGAAAAATGATAAAATCTCAATGGCACAAAAGTCTCCAAAAATTGACTAAATACACGCCACAAGAATCATACAATTAAGCATTAATGCCACTGATAAGACAACCCAAAATGAAACCTAGGAATTGGACGAAGTGCAGGAATTTTGGGGAAATCTGATCGACACAGAATTTTGTGAAGTACCAGAATCCCCAGACCATAGTGTAAGTTCCTCCTCATCGTGTTTTCAAGGAAACCAGGGAATTCCGCTAGAGGAGGAAAATCCCAGAATCAAAGGAAAACCCAAAAATGGCTTAAAACTTAAAATCTTCAACAAGTAGCATAAAGGGGCCATCAATGCAAGAAAGATAATCATTCAAGCACGTGCCTAAGCAAAAAAATCCTCAAAACCAGTGGCTAAAAGCACCAAAAATTAGAGCAAAAAAAAAGGGGGCCTCCTACTTTCAAGTGGAGCTGCAGGTGTGCAAAAACTCCAGACAAGTCCTTTTGTCTTATTATTGTAAGTGGTGGATAAGGAGTGCAGATTAGTTTAGGTTGCATCTTGTGTTCAATTATCTTCAAACCTCTATGCAAAATACTTTTGAACAAATTGTCCCAAAATGAATTGTGAGAACTATTTTTTAAAAGAGATTGTTGTGAGTGAAGTTTATGTCAAAATCCCCAAACATTTAGTTGATCATCATTAGTCATAGTTTTCATTTTCAGTTTCCTCTCTCCCCTTTCCCCATAAAATTTATAGTTTAGGTGATCATCTAAAGGAAATCAGCCCTGATTTGGAGATTCGCTCTATTGCACAGACTTACCCACAAGTCTATAGTGTTTCCATGTTGAGGCAAGATAAACAAGCCCAACTTGTTTGAGGGTGCAATCCTGATCTCCAACAATAACCATTACAAATACACTTGTGGTTCTAGGAGCAGCTATAAATGTAATGACTAATCAGACCAAGTAGAGGTTGTCTCTTCAAGGACTTAGACCTACTCCAATAGTCTTGTAAATGGTTGACCACTCCCTTGTGAATCCAAAAGGTATGATAGAAAATATTATTATTTCTATTGAGTCTTGGGAGTATCCAATAGATTTCATGATTCTACAGCCAAAGATTAAGTTGGGGGAATACTCCTTAATTTTAAGTAGATCTTTGTTAACTGTAGCTAATGCTTTCATTAATTGTAGGTCTGGAAATATGGTGATTTTTAACAAGGAGACAATGAAGCAGTTAACACTGTACCCTCCAATACAACCATTATTGGAGACAAAGGATCCTTTATGGATTGATAGCAACTTAGAGGTGTCTTTACCTATTTTGGTAATAGATCAAAGTACGAAATTTGAAGATATTTTAGAAGAAACTATTATTAATCATTTATTCCAAAATCATTATTTAGTTCATAATTTTCTTGAGACAATGATTTTTCCAATGAGCATAAGTGATAATTTCCCGTACGAAAATCTTTTGTTAGTTGGTAGTTCATAGTTTGTTCAGCATTTTATTACCCTACATCAATTATTTCCACATACTTGTATATACAGTCCATTTTTGATAGCTAGAAACTCTGACCCATCATTTTCTAATTCACAACTATTTGTTGTAGATACCCCTGTACAGTCCCAAGTTACTAAAAATTTTCCTGGTAAAACACTTAACATCAATCTCGGTTTGAGTGCCTCCCAATTAAAAGAACTGATTGAGATGTTTTGTGTACACAAAGAAGCTTTTTCTTGGGATTATCAAGACATGAGAGGTATTCATCTCACTACATGTACACACCATATCTATATAGAAGAAGGGATTAGACCTATGCAACAACCTCACAGAAGGCTAAACCGAACCCTACAAGAAATAGTTAAGGAAGAACTTCAGAAGTGTATAGGCATGAATTTGCATCCCTTATGCAAATTCCCCTTTTACACTTCCTCACCTTAGAAAACCAAATTCGAAGGTGAAAATCCACATCATCCCGCTTCCTTCATTCGACTTGGCATCTGTCTTTCATATCAGTAGAAGAATAACTATCAAGGATGCTCGCGTAGTGCGCAGACGTCCATGTGGGGCGCTTATGTCCCTAACAGATTTGTGTGTTTGAAGCTGGAAAAGGCATTGCACTTCCCATTGGGGTCAATTTTTAACTCCCCTCTTCAACCAACCGACTCAAATATGGTCATTTTTCTCATCCCACCTTCAAAAACACTATTCATTCATTTCATCTTCTAAGAATTCAACTCATCTTCTTCACAAGCTCTAGCAATATCTCTTAGCATTCCCAAGCATTCTCTTAGCATCCATCACTCCCAAGCAGCACTTTGGCACTCCATACCAGTAGCAACAATACTCCATCAACTCCATAGAGAAATTGTGGAACAACACCATTGCAGTAGGGGCTTGAGTCCTCTCTTTTTCTCCTCCATTAGCTAGAGAGCTCTTGGTGGAGGTGGTAAGCATTTTCACTCCTCTCCTCTATGATTTGGTTGAGTAGCACATTACTATTTTGTAGTGTTTATTATGTTCTTTACTGTCTTTCCTCCTTTATCGTACTTTTCTCAATTGTTTCTATCTTGGTTTTATGTGGAGGTGGAAACACCAAAACGATGGTCTAACTAAGGTAGACCCATATACATCCCCCCAACATTTTCCTCCTTGTGTGTAGGTGGATGTGCATTTGGAGCTAGCTGGAAAACAGGCTCTTTTGTGAGATCATCTTTTTCACCCTAGCTTTAATATATTTGCTTTATCATATATGTTTGTACTTCTCTTGATTTATAGTTTTGTTTTGCTCCCTT
>VDFB02208818.1:0-17791 GCA_007258455.2 Sequoia sempervirens | reverse complement strand
TTCCTCATGTTCTTCAAGACATTTATCAGCAACTGGTTGACATTCCTCAGTCAGAGACTCGTCTAATGCATCTGTCTGTGCATCATTTGCATGTAAGAGTAGCTGTACTTGTTCCTTCACCTCCTTTATGACTGTCTGGCACTGGAAACAGGTGAATTCTGAATGCTCTTCCTCATGTATCCTGCACCAAGCCGGTAACAACAGCTCCTCTAGGTAGACTCCAAAACCTAGGCTTGACCAATCTCTTATAATTCTGGCAACAAACTCTTTGTATCTGGTCTGTATCACATCTTCGTCTTGGAAAGGAACCTCTTTTTCAGCCTCCACTATATTTTCTGGAACTTGACTAGCCTCCACAGGAGCATCCTCCTTGATCTCCGTAGGTGATTCTTCACTTAAATATTCGTCTGTTGTCTCTGATGCCTCATATTCATCTTCATGACACTCAGTTCCTTCCAAAGTCGCGTCAACATCAGTTGCAATGCCGTCCCTGGATTCAGAAGTGGTCAGCCCTTCTACAGTGCATTCTTTGCTTAACTCACCTTTCCACTCCAGGTATTCTCCAACTTTAAAGATAATGTCCCCACACGAACGACAGATGAATTCTGAATGGGCTGCATCATGGACTCTGCACCATTTAGACGAAAGGAAATCCTGCAAGCACTTACCACTAGCAAACTGACCTTCAACTATCTGTGTAAATGCCTCAACTGCAACATCAATAAACCCTAGATCTGAGGAGGCTAATGGTTCAGACAGATTTTGCATGAAAATGTTCCTTTGCAAGACCATCTCAATGTTGTCTAGAAAGGCCAGACATTCGAACTCATTGTGTCTACAGGTACTGTGAAGCCTACACTTGTCTGAAAATGCACAATGATGTAAACCCTTGCCATTCCATTGATTTATCCTCCTATTCAAGGACTTACAGATTTGAAAAAAAGTCAATCTGAAGACTGTTTCCATTATGAAAAACATAACGCTGCTTTTCCATCTTGACTCAGAACTTGAATTTTCAGATTTTGAGATCTGCCGTATCTCAGATTTACAATATAAAGGCTCATTCAGTCTTCCAGCAATGTCACCTTGTTCGCCCTCCTTCTAGCGCCAATCTGTTGATGGTGTTTTCTGCACAGCAACAGCTCAGACAGAAAATGATATTCTATCTCTCTTGAAAGATAATCTTCAACAATAAATTGCTAAAAACCACCCCAAGGTCTCTCGGGTGTCAGGTCATGACAATGCATAAACAACTCAGATAATATGTGAAAATGCTGGTAATCACAAGGGGGCTTACAAATGAACAATGCTGGAAGTGAATTTTCATCAGATGCGACAATATGGTGATGCTTTCAACCTTAAAACTAACCAGATTCAAAATAAACAGCAAAAGAGATAAGGGTTTAGAGAGATTCTATTCTATTCTAACTCTTAAGATTAACAATGCAAATGATAAACACTTGAAATGGACCAATCCCAACGAAACCAATCTCTGCTTGACCAAGATTAATCTGCAATCTTACAGAAACAGTGCAATCTTCTAAGGTTTTAAAGATTTTCAGATCATGAACATTCACCCAAGACAACCCAATTGCAGCTGAAATGAATAAATCTCCATAATTGAACCAAGCACAATGAATATAAAGGTCCAGGCTAACTTTACAAAGCAACTAACAATCAGCTAGCTGCAAAAAGTATGGACCCGGGATTGCTGCAAACACTTCAAACATTAAATCATGAACATCATTGAACCAGATCTAAATCTAAACCTAACAACCTTGAGCAATTTGAAAGATAGAATCATAAGAACCATGCAAGATAAATCAACACAAAAGAGATCACCAGAAAATCACAATGTCTGCAATTGCATTGAATCACCGAATTTCAGCAACAATTCCTGTGTTCTGTTACATCACTTGCTCAGAAATTGACTAGCTTCTACCTCTACTCTACTGCTAAATTCGCTTTCTCCTAATCCTCTCCTTCTACTATTCTATCTAGCTCCCTTTTTTTTTTTTTTTTACAAATGAGGCACAACTGCCATTTATAGAAAACCTCAAACATGTCGGCCTAACTAGATTTTACAATAATAATTGGCCTCGAAACAGGTCGGCCTGGAGAATTTCAAAATAGGACAAGATTTGCATTAAATGCATGAATATTATCCATGTCGGCCTACGATCTCCAGCAAGATCGAATTTGTGTGTCCTCCAGAAAGTCCTCCAGCTGTAGACAGTTTTGGCACGGATTCTTAGGCAGGTCCCACTTTGAAAATTTAATTTGAATGCTTCCAGATTTTTCCCTTTGGCACGAATCCATATGCGAGTCCCCCTTTTTAATATTTGTTTAGTCCCGAAAGAATAGATACCATCATTAATAGCCCACATGTTCAAATTAAATTTGAATAAAATTTTGACCTTTAAGAAAAACTTACACTTTTATAAGGAAACTTTCCATTTTCATAATTTTTTCCATTTTTGGAAATTTTATTTTCAACATTTTTTGTCTCAAGAAATTTTTATTTTCACGATCATTTTTAAAAAAAATTCATTTTTGGAGAAAAAAAATAAATCATTTTCGGAAAAATTTCCATTTCGGGAAACTAGACCAGGGGGAGAATCCGGGAAAATCCAGGTCAGGCGGACTCCAGACCAGAATCCGGAAAAATCCAGCCAGACAGGATTCCGGGAAAATCCAGCCGGACAGGAAAATCCCGGACTGGCAAAAAATTCAGCGATAGATCATCAAAACGAACCAAGAATGCGCGAAACATCGTGTAATATATCAAATTAAAGCATGGGATGCTGAGCATTTATCATCAAATTCATCAATTTAATCCAGTATTTCAATTTGCACAAAGCCTGACAGAAAATCCGGAAAAATCCGGGTGGACCGGATTTCCGCGGACGACATAAAATTCCAAACTTTTGGCACATTCCGGAAAACTGAAGAAATCCGGGAAAATCCGGGTCGGGCGGAAAATCCCGGACAGAGGCAAAAATCCGGAAAACTGAAGAAATCCGGCATTTTCAAAGAAATCGGGAAAATCCGGACGGACCGGAAAATCCCGGATTGGGGTAAAAACCCGGATTTTTGCACAGAGCCGGACTTTGAGCAGAATCCGGAAAAATCCGGACGGACCGAAAAATCCCGGATTGGGGTAAAAACCCGGATTTTGCTCAAAACTTAGTTTTTTCAAAGTGCAACATGGGGAAAACACTTGGGCGAGCAAGATGAACATCTAAGGATCTCCAAAGGCAACCAAATCAATAAAATTAAGGGGCCAAAAGACACCAAAAGCCAGAGCAAAAAGAGGGTCCCTACTTTCAGTGGGGCGTGTGTGCAAAACTGCACAACAAATGGCGACTCCGCTGGGAAAATGCTCCAGAGCATTTTGATGATGAACAAGAATCATGAACCCAGAATCTCTGGTTTCAATCTCCCTATCAGGCAAACAAATCAAAATGCAAGATTAAAGAGTCAGAACCTAGGATAGACTGGACCTTCCATAAACTGAAAATCCAAGTGTGTGCAAGTGAATTCATTTCCCTCCTTAAGCTACTGTAGAAACCAGGCTCAGTCAAGTTGGGCTACGTAAAGATTCTAGCTCCAAAAGCAACCTGGATAGAGCCTCGCTGCCAGTCAGGCATCCATAGCCCCGACGAGGTTATCGATGTGGTTCTCCTGAACATAGCTCTACTGCCAGCCAGGCGTCTATAGCCCCGGTAGAGATGTTCAGATACTCCTGATAAGTTGAATTCTTTCCTCTGACTCTCAATATTTTCTCTTCTTCTTCTTTTTTTCTTTCTTTTGATATCTTCTTTTTCTTTTTTCTTTTTTCACTCTTTTCATTTCAACCTGTGAACGGTGAAGTCCACACTCAGGGCTGAGAACCACAGTGGCACTGAAGCAGAAATATGATTTTTCACCCAACAAGACCTTGCAAGGACCCTACTGCAGCCTTCAGATTCTTAAGATGTATGAAGGATATAAGATTTCAGAATACTTCATGTTCGAGTCAGACCAATGACCCATTCTCCTTAAATCAAACATTCAGACTGCTTGACACCAACAAAAGATCATTGACCATTAATTCAAGACACATGACTAAAGTCCATCAATAAAACACTTAGAACAATCCCAGATAATAAAGAATTATTGCACAGGAAGGACACCTCCCCAACCAGAAAATAGAAAACCCAAGCCAGAGAAGCAAAACAACAACCAAACCGAAACCCAAAGCAAACTAAACTAGCCAAAACAGAAGCAAGAAAAAGCAATCCAAACTAGGCAATCTATTCTAAAGAAAACAAAACAGACAAAAGCAAAAGAAAAGCAGACCGGGCTGCATTTATTCAGATCAACACTATGTACAGAGAGACTCAAAGTGGCTCATGATCAGACAGGATGAACTGAGACTCATCCCCACATGATTAATCAATGCATGGACAAGCAATAAGGTGAAGGTAACAGTCCTCAGAAATGCAAACTTGTCTTTATATTCAAAAAAATAAATCTCCATATTGCAGCATGCAAACTCAACCCCATAGCTAGGAATAATTAATAGTTGAGGCAACTCATCGGGACCATGCTTGACCCATAAGCAAGTTGTCTTTCCTAAATCTCCATAATCAAATTGACAAGATTCAAAATTTCTAGCAAAGAAAGAAACAACCTGATTTTGTATTTCTGCAGACTGAATGTCGTGTTCATCATCCTGCACTTGTGAAGAGTTGATCATAGTGTCGTCAGGGGGTCTCCATTGATGGTGCAATACTCCACTTGCATTTGAAACATGCAAGATAGAATTAGAGGAATCATTACATGATGCAGAGTGAAATTCATATCGAAGACTTTCAGACCTAAAAACATGGAACTTTTCACCTGTTTGAGTATTTCCATGAGGGATCAACAATGAAAACGCAGGGGCATTATCTTGTACAACAATTTCCTCAGCAGGATGCTCATCCGAAGGTATCACAGATTGATCTTCCAGCACATTCTCACCTGGAGAAGTTGGGGCATATTCACCAATACTGACTGCGACATTTCTGTTTTCAACATCATTCATATTTTCCCGCACATTAGCATGAACCACGTCAGCTACCCCATCAATAACGCATAGAATCTGCGAGTTTTCATTATGCAATTCATCAATAAGCTGAGGAAAAATAGAATTAGATAAATGAGAAGACTCCCTGAATTCATCTTTTGCTGGCACTAGCTCGGATTCTTGATCACAATCATCGGGAACGTTGATCACTTCACTGAGTGCTTCCTCATGTTCTTCAAGACATTTATCAGCAACTGGTTGACATTCCTCAGTCAGAGACTCGTCTAATGCATCTGTCTGTGCATCATTTGCATGTAAGAGTAGCTGTACTTGTTCCTTCACCTCCTTTATGACTGTCTGGCACTGGAAACAGGTGAATTCTGAATGCTCTTCCTCATGTATCCTGCACCAAGCCGGTAACAACAGCTCCTCTAGGTAGACTCCAAAACCTAGGCTTGACCAATCTCTTATAATTCTGGCAACAAACTCTTTGTATCTGGTCTGTATCACATCTTCGTCTTGGAAAGGAACCTCTTTTTTCAGCCTCCACTATATTTTCTGGAACTTGACTAGCCTCCACAAGAGCATCCTCCTTGATCTCCGTAGGTGATTCTTCACTTAAATATTCCTCCGTTGTCTCTGATGCCTCATATTCATCTTCATGACACTCAGTTCCTTCCAAAGTCGCGTCAACATCAGTTGCAATGCCGTCCCTGGATTCAGAAGTGGTCAGCCCTTCTGCAGTGCATTCTTTGCTTAACTCACCTTTCCACTCCAGGTATTCTCCAACTTTAAAGATAATGTCCCCACACGAACGACAGATGAATTCTGAATGGGCTGCATCATGGACTCTGCACCATTTAGACGAAAGGAAATCCTGCAAGCACTTACCACTAGCAAACTGACCTTCAACTATCTGTGTAAATGCCTCAACTGCAACATCAATAAACCCTAGATCTGAGGAGGCTAATGGTTCAGACAGATTTTGCATGAAAATGTTCCTTTGCAAGACCATCTCAATGTTGTCTAGAAAGGCCAGACATTCGAACTCATTGTGTCTACAGGTACTGTGAAGCCTACACTTGTCTGAAAATGCACAATGATGTAAACCCTTGCCATTCCATTGATTTATCCTCCTATTCAAGGACTTACAGATTTGAAAAAAAGTCAATCTGAAGACTGTTTCCATTATGAAAAACATAACGCTGCTTTTCCATCTTGACTCAGAACTTGAATTTTCAGATTTTGAGATCTGCCGTATCTCAGATTTACAATATAAAGGCTCATTCAGTCTTCCAGCAATGTCACCTTGTTCGCCCTCCTTCTAGCGCCAATCTGTTGATGGTGTTTTCTGCACAGCAACAGCTCAGACAGAAAATGATATTCTATCTCTCTTGAAAGATAATCTTCAACAATAAATTGCTAAAAACCACCCCAAGGTCTCTCGGGTGTCAGGTCATGACAATGCATAAACATCTCAGATAATATGTGAAAATGCTGGTAATCACAAGGGGGCTTACAAATGAACAATGCTGGAAGTGAATTTTCATCAGATGCGACAATATGGTGATGCTTTCAACCTTAAAACTAACCGAGATTCAAAATAAACAGCAAAAGAGATAAGGGTTTAGAGAGATTCTATTCTATTCTAACTCTTAAGATTAACAATGCAAATGATAAACACTTGAAATGGACCAATCCCAACGAAACCAATCTCTGCTTGACCAAGATTAATCTGCAATCTTACAGAAACAGTGCAATCTTCTAAGGTTTTAAAGATTTTCAGATCATGAACATTCACCCAAGACAACCCAATTGCAGTTGAAATGAATAAATCTCCACAATTGAACCAAGCACAATGAATATAAAGGTCCAGGCTAACTTTGCAAAGCAACTAACAATCAGCTAGCTACCAAAAGTATGGACCCGGGATTGCTGCAAACACTTCAAACATTAAATCATGAACATCATTGAATCAGATCTAAATCTAAATCTAACAACCTTGAGCAATTTGAAAGATAGAATCATAAGAACCATGCAAGATAAATCAACACAAAGAGATCGCAGAAAATCCACCAGTATACGCAATTGCATTGAATCGCAATTTCAGCAACAATTCGTGTTACGGTACATCACTTTCGAGAGAAATTGACTAGCTTCTACCTCTACTCTGCTAAATTAAACTTTCTCCTAAATACCTCTACTTCTGTATCCATCCTTACACTTTTACAAATGAGGCACAAATGCCATTTATAGAAAACCTCAAACATGTCGGCCTAACTAGATTTTACAATAATAATTGGCCTCAAAACAGGTCGGCCAGGAGAGTTTCAAAATAGGACAAGATTTGCATTAAATGCATGAATATTATCCATATTGACCCTCTGATCTCCGACAAGATCGAGATTTGTGTGTCCTCAGGAAGGATTACTCCGGTATGAGCCGGTTTTGGCCGCAGTTCTTAAGGATTTGCCCCAGAAATTTAATTTGAATACTTCAGGTTGCCTTTGGCAGCACGAATCACGTAGGTCCCCTTTTTTAATATTTTGTTTAGTCCAGAAAGAATAGATACCGTATTAATAGCCCACATGTTTAAATTCGGAATTTGAATAAAATTTTGTGCCCAAAGAAAAAGCACTTTTATGAAAAAAGAGGCACCAGTTTCATAATTTTTTCCATTTTGGAGATTTTATTTTCAACATTTTTTGTCTCAAGAAATTTTCATTTTCATGATCATTTTTTAAAAAAAATCATTTTTGGAGAAAAAAAATAAATCATTTTCGGAAAAATTTCCATTTCGGGAAACTAGACCAGGGGGAGAATCCGGGAAAATCCAGGTCAGGCGGACTCCAGACCAGAATCCAGAAAAATCCAGCCAGACAGGATTCCGGGAAAATCCAGCCGGACAGGAAAATCCCGGACTGGCAAAAAATTCAGCGATAGATCATCAAAACGAACCAAGAATGCGCGAAACATCGTGTAATATATCAAATTAAAGCATGGGATGCTGAGCATTTATCATCAAATTCATCAATTTAATCCAGTATTTCAATTTGCACAAAGCCTGACAGAAAATCCGGAAAAATCCGGGTGGACCGGATTTCCGCGGACGACATAAAATTCTAAACTTTTGGCACATTCCGGAAAACTGAAGAAATCCGGGAAAATCTGGGTCGGGCGGAAAATCCCGGACAGAGGCAAAAATCCGGAAAACTGAAGAAATCCGGCATTTTCAAAGAAATCGGGAAAATCCGGACGGACCGGAAAATCCCGGATTGGGGTAAAAACCCGGATTTTTGCACAGAGCCGGACTTTGAGCAGAATCCGGAAAAATCCGGACGGACCGAAAAATCCCGGATTGGGGTAAAAACCCGGATTTTGCTCAAAACTTAGTTTTTTCAAAGTGCAACATGGGGAAAACACTTGGGCGAGCAAGATGAACATCTAAGGATCTCCAAAGGCAACCAAATCAATAAAATTAAGGGGCCAAAAGACACCAAAAGCCAGAGCAAAAAGAGGGTCCCTACTTTCAGTGGGGCGTGTGTGCAAAACTGCACAACAAATGGCGACTCTGCTGGGAAAATGCTCCAGAGCATTTTGATGATGAACAAGAATCATGAACCCAGAATCTCTGGTTTCAATCTCCCTATCAGGCAAACAAATCAAAATGCAAGATTAAAGAGTCAGAACCTAGGATAGACTGGACCTTCCATAAACTGAAAATCCAAGTGTGTGCAAGTGAATTCATTTCCCTCCTTCAGCTACTGCAGAAACTGAGCTCAGTCAAGTTGGGCTACGCAAAGATTCTAGCTCCAAAAGCAACCTGGATAGAGCCTCGCTGCCAGTCAGGCATCCATAGCCCCGACGAGGTTATCGATGTGGTTCTCCTGAACATAGCTCTACTGCCAGCCAGGCGTCTATAGCCCCGGTAGAGATGTTCAGATACTCCTGATAAGTTGAATTCTTTCCTCTGGCTCTCAATATTCTCTCTTCCTTTATTTTTTTTCTTTATTTTGATGTCTTCTTTTCTTTTTTTTCTTTTTCCGCTCTTTTCATTTCAACGTGAGAGCGGTGAAGTCCACACTGGTAGAACCCGCGGTGGCGAAGCAGAAATATGATTTTTCACCCAACAAGACCTTGCAAGGACCCTACTGCAACCTTCAGATTCTTAAGATGTATGAAGGATATAAGATTTCAGAATACTTCAGGTTCAAATCAGACCAATGACCCATTCTCTTTAAATTAGACATTCAGACTGGTTGACACCAACAAAAGATCTTTGACCATTAATTCAAGACACATGACTAAAGTCCATCAATAAAACACTTAAAACAATCCCAGATAATAAAGAATTATTGCACAGGAAGGACACCTCCCCAACCAGAAAATAGAAAACCCAAGCCAGAGAAGCAAAACGACAACCAAACCGAAACCCAAAGCAAACTAAACTAGCCAAAACAGAAGCAAAAAAAAACAATCTAGACTAAGCAATCTATTCTAAAGAAAACAAAATAGACAAAAGCAAAAGAAAAGCAGACCGGGCTGCATTTATTCAAATCGACACTATGTACAGAGAGACTCAAAGTGGCTCATGATCAGATAGGATGAACTGAGACTCATCCCCACATGATTAATCAATGCATGGACAAGCAACAAGGTGAAGGTAACAGTCCTCAGAAATGCAAACTTGTCTTTATATTCAAAAAAATAAATCTCCATATTGCAGCATGCAAACTCAACCCCATAGCTAGGAATAATTAATAGTTGAGGCAACTCCGCCGGGACAAATACTTGACCATAAGCAAAATTGTCTTTCCTAAAATCTCTCCATAATCGATTACCCGACAAGATTCAGAATTTCTAGCAAAGAAAAAAATAACCTGATTTTGCATTTCTGCGGACTGAGTGTTGTGTTCATCATCCTACACTTGTGAAGAGTTGATCATAGTGTCATCAGGGGGTCTCCATTGATGGTGTAATATTCCACTTGCATTTGAAACATGCAAGATCGAATTAGAGGAATCATTACATGATGCAGAGTGAAATTCATATCGAAGACTTTCAGACCTAAAAACATGGAACTTTTCACCTGTTTGAGTATTTCCATGAGGGATCAACAGTGAAAACACAGGGGCATTATCTTGTACAACAATTTCCTCAGCATGATGCTCATTCAAAGGTATCACAGATTGATCTTCCAGCACATTCTCACATGGAGAAGTTGGGGCATATTCACCAATACTGACTGCGACATTTCTGTTTTCAACAGCATTCATATTTTCCTGCACATTAGCATGAACCACGTCAGCTACCCCATCAATAACGCATAGAATCTGCGAGTTTTCATTATGCAATTCATCAATAAGCTGAGGAAAAATAGAATTAGATAAATGAGAAGACTCCCTGAATTCATCTTTTGCTGGCACTAGCTCGGATTCTTGATCACAATCATCGGGAACGTTGATCACTTCACTGAGTGCTTCCTCATGTTCTTCAAGACATTTATCAGCAACTGGTTGACATTCCTCAGTCAGAGACTCGTCTAATGCATCTGTCTGTGCATCATTTGCATGTAAGAGTAGCTGTACTTGTTTCCTTCACCTCCTTTATGACTGTCTGGCACTGGAAACAGGTGAATTCTGAATGCTCTTCCTCATGTATCCTGCACCAAGCCGGTAACAACAGCTCCTCTAGGTAGACTCCAAAACCTAGGCTTGACCAATCTCTTATAATTCTGGCAACAAACTCTTTGTATCTGGTCTGTATCACATCTTCGTCTTGGAAAGGAACCTCTTTTTTCAGCCTCCACTATATTTTCTGGAACTTGACTAGCCTCCACAAGAGCATCCTCCTTGATCTCCGTAGGTGATTCTTCACTTAAATATTCCTCCGTTGTCTCTGATGCCTCATATTCATCTTCATGACACTCAGTTCCTTCCAAAGTCGCGTCAACATCAGTTGCAATGCCGTCCCTGGATTCAGAAGTGGTCAGCCCTTCTGCAGTGCATTCTTTGCTTAACTCACCTTTCCACTCCAGGTATTCTCCAACTTTAAAGATAATGTCCCCACACGAACGACAGATGAATTCTGAATGGGCTGCATCATGGACTCTGCACCATTTAGACGAAAGGAAATCCTGCAAGCACTTACCACTAGCAAACTGACCTTCAACTATCTGTGTAAATGCCTCAACTGCAACATCAATAAACCCTAGATCTGAGGAGGCTAATGGTTCAGACAGATTTTGCATGAAAATGTTCCTTTGCAAGACCATCTCAATGTTGTCTAGAAAGGCCAGACATTCGAACTCATTGTGTCTACAGGTACTGTGAAGCCTACACTTGTCTGAAAATGCACAATGATGTAAACCCTTGCCATTCCATTGATTTATCCTCCTATTCAAGGACTTACAGATTTGAAAAAAAGTCAATCTGAAGACTGCTTCCATTATGAAAAACATAACGCTGCTTTTCCATCTTGACTCAGAACTTGAATTTTCAGATTTTGAGATCTGCCGTATCTCAGATTTACAATATAAAGGCTCATTCAGTCTTCCAGCAATGTCACCTTGTTTGCCCTCCTTCTAGCGCCAATCTGTTGATGGTGTTTTCTGCACAGCAACAGCTTAGACAGAAAATGATATTCTATCTCTCTTGAAAGATAATCTTCAACAATAAATTGCTAAAAACCACCCCAAGGTCTCTCGGGTGTCAGGTCATGACAATGCATAAACAACTCAGATAATATGTGAAAATGCTGGTAATCACAAGGGGGCTTACAAATGAACAATGCTGGAAGTAAATTTTCATCAGATGCGACAATATGGTGATGCTTTCAACCTTAAAACTAACCGAGATTCAAAATAAACAGCAAAAGAGATAAGGGTTTAGAGAGATTCTATTCTATTCTAACTCTTAAGATTAACAATGCAAATGATAAACACTTGAAATGGACCAATCCCAACGAAACCAATCTCTGCTTGACCAAGATTAATCTGCAATCTTACGAAGCTTGATTGCAATCTTCTAAGGTTTTAAAGATTTTTTAGGATCATGAACATTCACCAAGACAACCCAATTCGCAATTTGAAATGAATAAATCTCCATAATTGAACCAAGCACAATGAATATAAAGGTCCAGGCTAACTTTACAAAGCAACTAACAATCAACTAGCTGCAAAAAGTATGGACCAGGGATTGCTACAAACACTTCAAACATTAAATCATGAGCATCATTGAATCAGATTTAAATCTAAACCTAACAACCTTGAGCAATTTTAAAAAATAGAATCATAAGAACCATGCAAGATAAGTCAACACAAAGATCACGAGAAAATCACAATTAATACTTGCCAATTGCATTTGAATCCGCGAGATTCGGCAACAATTCGTGTTACGTTACATCACTTGCTCAAAAAGAAGCTAACTCCTAACTCTAACTACTGCTAAACTCGCTTGTATCAAATCTTCTCCTTCTACTATTCTATCTAGCTCCCCTTTACAAATGAGGCACAAATGCCATTTATAGAAAACCTCAAACATGTCGGCCTAACTAGATTTTACAATAATAATTGGCCTCAAAACAGGTCGGCCAGGAGAGTTTCAAAATAGGACAAGATTTGCATTAAATGCATGAATATTATCCATGTCGACTCGATCTCGGCAAGATCGAGATTTGTGTCCTCGAAGTCCCTCCGGTATGAAGCGGTTTGTACCGGATTCTTAAGAAGCCCGAGGTCCCACTTTGAAAATTTAATTTGAATGCTTCCAGATTTCTCCCTTTGGCACGAATCCATATGCGAGTCCCCCTTTTTAATATTTGTTTAGTCCTGAAAGAATAGATACCATCATTAATAGCCCATATGTTCAAATTAAATTTGAATAAAATTTTGACCTTTAAGAAAAACTTACACTTTTATAAGGAAACTTTCCATTTTCATAATTTTTCCATTTTTGGAAATTTTATTTTCAACATTTTGTCAAGAAATTTTTCATTTTCATGATCATTTTAAAAATTCATTTTGGAGAAAAAATGTTTCCGGAAAAATTTCCATTTCGGAAACTAGACCCGATCCAGGAAAATCGAGGTCGAGAGTAGGACTCGGACGGAATCGGAAAAAATCCGGCCAGAACCGAGTTAAGGAAAATCGGCCGGACAGGAAAAATCCGGTGGCAAATTCAGCGATAGATCATCAAAACGAACCAAGAATGCGCGAAACATCGTGTAATATATCAAATTAAAGCATGGGATGCTGAGCATTTATCATCAAATTCATCAATTTAATCTAGTATTTCAATTTGCACAAAGCCTGACAGAAAATCCGGAAAAATCCGGGTGGACCGGATTTCCGCGGACGACATAAAATTCCAAACTTTTGGCACATTCCGGAAAACTGAAGAAATCCGGGAAAATCCGGGTCGGGCGGAAAATCCCGGACAGAGGCAAAAATCCGGAAAACTGAAGAAATCCGGCATTTTCAAAGAAATCGGGAAAATCCGGACGGACCGGAAAATCCCGGATTGGGGTAAAAACCCGGATTTTTGCACAGAGCCGGACTTTGAGCAGAATCCGGAAAAATCCGGACGGACCGAAAAATCCCGGATTGGGGTAAAAACCCGGATTTTGCTCAAAACTTAGTTTTTTCAAAGTGCAACATGGGGAAAACACTTGGGCGAGCAAGATGAACATCTAAGGATCTCCAAAGGCAACCAAATCAATAAAATTAAAGGGGCAAAAAGACACCAAAGCGAGGCAAAAGAGGGTCCCTACTTTCGATTAGGGGCGTGTGTGCAAAAGCGCACAACAAATGCGACTCCAGTAAGGAGAATGCTCAGGCATTTTGATGATGAACAAGAATCCATGAACCGGAATCTGGTTTCAATCTCCCCTATCGGGCAAACAAATCAAAATGCAAGATTAAAGTGAGAACCTAGGATAAATTTGGACCTTCCATAAAGCGAAATCAAGTATTATTGCCAGAAGTAGATTGTTTCCCTCCCTTAAGCTAAAGCCGGGCACCGATCCAAAGTTGGGCTCGTAAAGATTCTAGCTCAAAAAGCAACACGGATAGAGCCTCGCTGCCAGTCAGGCATCCATAGCCCCGACGAGGTTATCGATGTGGTTCTCCTGAACATAGCTCTACTGCCAGCCAGGCGTCTATAGCCCCGGTAGAGATGTTCAGATACTCCTGATAAGTTGAATTCTTTCCTCTGACTCTCAATATTTTCTCTTCTTCTTCTTTTTTTCTTTCTTTTGATATCTTCTTTTTCTTTTTTCTTTTTTCACTCTTTTCATTTCAACCTGTGAACGGTGAAGTCCACACTCAGGGCTGAGAACCACAGTGGCACTGAAGCAGAAATATGATTTTTCACCCAACAAGACCTTGCAAGGACCCTACTGTAGCCTTCAGATTCTTAAGATGTATGAAGGATATAAGATTTCAGAATACTTCATGTTCGAGTCAGACCAATGACCCATTCTCCTTAAATCAAACATTCAGACTGCTTGACACCAACAAAAGATCATTGACCATTAATTCAAGACACATGACTAAAGTCCATCAATAAAACACTTAGAACAATCCCAGATAATAAAGAATTATTGCACAGGAAGGACACCTCCCCAACCAGAAAATAGAAAACCCAAGCCAGAGAAGCAAAACAACAACCAAACCGAAACCCAAAGCAAACTAAACTAGCCAAAACAGAAGCAAGAAAAAGCAATCCAAACTAGGCAATCTATTCTAAAGAAAACAAAACAGACAAAAGCAAAAGAAAAGCAGACCGGGCTGCATTTATTCAGATCAACACTATGTACAGAGAGACTCAAAGTGGCTCATGATCAGACAGGATGAACTGAGACTCATCCCCACATGATTAATCAATGCATGGACAAGCAATAAGGTGAAGGTAACAGTCCTCAGAAATGCAAACTTGTCTTTATATTCAAAAAAATAAATCTCCATATTGCAGCATGCAAACTCAACCCCATAGCTAGGAATAATTAATAGTTGAGGCAACTCATCGGGACCATGCTTGACCCATAAGCAAGTTGTCTTTCCTAAATCTCCATAATCAAATTGACAAGATTCAAAATTTCTAGCAAAGAAAGAAACAACCTGATTTTGTATTTCTGCAGACTGAATGTCGTGTTCATCATCCTGCACTTGTGAAGAGTTGATCATAGTGTCGTCAGGGGGTCTCCATTGATGGTGCAATACTCCACTTGCATTTGAAACATGCAAGATAGAATTAGAGGAATCATTACATGATGCAGAGTGAAATTCATATCGAAGACTTTCAGACCTAAAAACATGGAACTTTTCACCTGTTTGAGTATTTCCATGAGGGATCAACAATGAAAACGCAGGGGCATTATCTTGTACAACAATTTCCTCAGCAGGATGCTCATCCGAAGGTATCACAGATTGATCTTCCAGCACATTCTCACCTGGAGAAGTTGGGGCATATTCACCAATACTGACTGCGACATTTCTGTTTTCAACATCATTCATATTTTCCTGCACATTAGCATGAACCACGTCAGCTACCCCATCAATAACGCATAGAATCTGCGAGTTTTCATTATGCAATTCATCAATAAGCTGAGGAAAAATAGAATTAGATAAATGAGAAGACTCCCTGAATTCATCTTTTGCTGGCACTAGCTCGGATTCTTGATCACAATCATCGGGAACGTTGATCACTTCACTGAGTGCTTCCTCATGTTCTTCAAGACATTTATCAGCAACTGGTTGACATTCCTCAGTCAGAGACTCGTCTAATGCATCTGTCTGTGCATCATTTGCATGTAAGAGTAGCTGTACTTGTTCCTTCACCTCCTTTATGACTGTCTGGCACTGGAAACAGGTGAATTCTGAATGCTCTTCCTCATGTATCCTGCACCAAGCCGGTAACAACAGCTCCTCTAGGTAGACTCCAAAACCTAGGCTTGACCAATCTCTTATAATTCTGGCAACAAACTCTTTGTATCTGGTCTGTATCACATCTTCGTCTTGGAAAGGAACCTCTTTTTCAGCCTCCACTATATTTTCTGGAACTTGACTAGCCTCCACAAGAGCATCCTCCTTGATCTCCGTAGGTGATTCTTCACTTAAATATTCCTCCGTTGTCTCTGATGCCTCATATTCATCTTCATGACACTCAGTTCCTTCCAAAGTCGCGTCAACATCAGTTGCAATGCCGTCCCTGGATTCAGAAGTGGTCAGCCCTTCTGCAGTGCATTCTTTTCTTAACTCACCTTTCCACTCCAGGTATTCTCGAACTTTAAAGATAATGTCCCCACACGAACGACAGATGAATTCTGAATGGGCTGCATCATGGAATCTGCACCATTTAGACGAAAGGAAATCCTGCAAGCACTTACCACTAGCAAACTGACCTTCAACTATCTGTGTAAATGCCTCAACTGCAACATCAATAAACCCTAGATCTGAGGAGGCTAATGGTTCAGACAGATTTTGCATGAAAATGTTCCTTTGCAAGACCATCTCAATGTTGTCTAGAAAGGCCAGACATTCGAACTCATTGTGTCTACAGGTACTGTGAAGCCTACACTTGTCTGAAAATGCACAATGATGTAAACCCTTGCCATTCCATTGATTTATCCTCCTATTCAAGGACTTACAGATTTGAAAAAAAGTCAATCTGAAGACTGTTTCCATTATGAAAAACATAACGCTGCTTTTCCATCTTGACTCAGAACTTGAATTTTCAGATTTTGAGATCTGCCGTATCTCAGATTTACAATATAAAGGCTCATTCAGTCTTCCAGCAATGTCACCTTGTTCGCCCTCCTTCTAGCGCCAATCTGTTGATGGTGTTTTCTGCACAGCAACAGCTCAGACAGAAAATGATATTCTATCTCTCTTGAAAGATAATCTTCAACAATAAATTGCTAAAAACCACCCCAAGGTCTCTCGGGTGTCAGGTCATGACAATGCATAAACAACTCAGATAATATGTGAAAATGCTGGTAATCACAAGGGGGCTTACAAATGAACAATGCTGGAAGTGAATTTTCATCAGATGCGACAATATGGTGATGCTTTCAACCTTAAAACTAACCGAGATTCAAAATAAACAGCAAAAGAGATAAGGGTTTAGAGAGATTCTATTCTATTCTAACTCTTAAGATTAACAATGCAAATGATAAACACTTGAAATGGACCAATCCCAACGAAACCAATCTCTGCTTGACCAAGATTAATCTGCAATCTTACAGAAACAGTGTAATCTTCTAAGGTTTTAAAGATTTTCAGATCATGAACATTCACCCAAGACAACCCAATTGCAGCTGAAATGAATAAATCTCCATAATTGAACCAAGCACAATGAATATAAAGGTCCAGGCTAACTTTACAAAGCAACTAACAATCAGCTAGCTGCAAAAAGTATGGACCCGGGATTGCTGCAAACACTTCAAACATTAAATCATGAACATCATTGAACCAGATCTAAATCTAAACCTAACAACCTTGAGCAATTTGAAAGATAGAATCATAAGAACCATGCAAGATAAATCAACACAAAAGAGATCACCAGAAAATCACAATGTCTGCAATTGCATTGAATCACCGAATTTCAGCAACAATTCCTGTGTTCTGTTACATCACTTGCTCAGAAATTGACTAGCTTCTACCTCTACTCTACTGCTAAATTCGCTTTCTCCTAATCCTCTCCTTCTACTATTCTATCTAGCTCCCCTTTTTTTTTTTTT